>PVKU01017248.1:0-12045 GCA_004027475.1 Anoura caudifer | reverse complement strand
TTAAAAGAACAGAAGGAGTTGCATATGGCCAAATCATAGATCTCACAAGAGAAAGAATTTAGCTATGAGGTTGCAGAGGTTCATTCATCCATTCAACCATTTATTTGGCACCTACTGTCATCAGGCAGGACAACATTAATTAATGCAAACAAGGCGATGGCTTCATGGAGCTTATTGTCTATAAAATGGAGTGATACTTCCTCATTTCACCAATTAAGAAAAACTAAACTTGGAAAGTAGGCAAAAAGGTGAGTAGCATGTTCTTTCAATATCAGTTGGGATATTGTTAACAGGTTCACTCAAAGATTATTTATCTACTGTGGCTGTGTTTAATTTTGCTATTTACTATTAGTTATGAAATCAGACTCTTATAAAGTTAAATGTACCACACGTAGGTATCTATCTGGTAGAAAAGATAACTTCAAAGGTTATAGTTTTAATGGCCTAGAGGATGTTAACAGGTTTTACCTCTGTCCGTGTGTGTTAGTTTTCTACTGTTGCTATAACAAATTACTACAAACTTATGGCTTAAGACAATGCTCATCTATTATTTTACTGTTTTGAGGGTCAGAAGCTCAGTACAGGTGTCACCAGACTAAACCAAGTTGTAGGCACACTGTGTTCCTTTCTGCTCATTCCAGTTGTTGGGGAAACCAGTCCCTCGCAGGTGTAGGACAGAGGTCCTCGCGTTCTTCTAACTGTAAGGTGAGGGCCACTCCCAGCTTGTAGGAGACGCCAGGTTTCTCAGGTCAGGGCCCCCTTCCCCCACCTCCAAAGCCTTCAACAGCATGTCCTTCTCACATGGCATCATTCTGACCTACCCTTCTGCCTGCCTCTTCCATTTTTAAAGTCTCATGTGATTAAATTCAGCCCGCTCAGATAATCCTAGATCTCCCCATCTCAAGCTCCTTAACCTAAATTGCATCGTGACAGCATGAAGGGAACAGGAGAGCATTATGCTAAGTGAAATAAGCCAGGTGGTGAAAGACAAATACCATATGATCTCACCTATAAGTGGAACTTAACAAAACAAACAAGCAAGCAAAATATAACCGGAGACATTGAAATAAAGAACAAACTGACAGTAACCAGAAGAGAGTGGGAGGGGATAACAGGGGAAAGAAGGGAAAGGGTCACCAAGGAACATGTTTAAAGGACCCATGGACAAAGCCAAAGGAGGATAGGATTGACGGTGTGAGGTGGGTGGGGTGGGGTGGGGGAGAGTGGTCGGGGGGAAGTGGAGACAACTGTAGTTGAACAACAATAAAATATGATAAGAAAACAAACAAATCATGTAAGGTACCACTTTCAAAGGTTCCAGGATTAGAGGGTTGACAATCAGGGAATCAGTTTTCAGCCCACCCTGTTATAACAACTGTCATTATTTAAATACCTTTCCTGGAAATGTCCAGCCAAGATGGAGGTGTAGGTGAATACACTGTGCCTCCTCACACAACGAAAATTAAAGACAACAAAGATTTAGAAATAAGAAAACAACCCGAACTAATAGAAAATTGAACTGTATGGAAGTCCAACAACCATTCACCCAGACCAGTAAGAGGGGCGGAGTCACGGCAGGAAAAAGAGGAGGTTGGCGGACCGGGGTGCACAGGCAGCAGTGGCTGGCAGACCCCAGGTGCACAGGTGGCTAACAGACCCCGGGCACGGGGTGGCAACGGTGCAGACCCAGTGAGGCCTGGCAAGGCGGCTGGCTGACCAGGTGGTCCCACATTTGCATGCAGATAATCCAGGTGAAGGGGAAGCAGCAGAAGGAACTGGAATCCGAGAGAGAGAGGAACAAGTGCCATTGTTCCCTCTCAGACCCCACCCCCGAATATAGCGTCACTAACCAGAGACTGAGCTGCCCTGCCCTGGGAAACATCTAAGGCTCTGCCCCTCACTATATAACAGCCACAACCAGACCAAAAAAAATGGCTCAAACCCGAGAACAAATCAAAGCCCCAGAGCCAATTTATCTAAGCGACCAAGAGATAGCCAACCTATCAGATGCACAGTTCAAAACCCTGGTGATCAGGATGCTCACAAAATTGGTTGATTTTGGTCACAAATTAGATGAACAAATGGAGGCTACAATAAGTGAAATGAAAAAAAATGCATGGGGAACCAACAGAGATGGGAGGAAAACTGGGACTCAAATCAATGGAGTGGACCAGAAGGAAGAAAGAAACAACCAAACAGAAAAGCAGGAAGAAACAAGAATTCAAAAAAATGAGGAGAGGCTTAGGAACCTCCAGAACATCTTTAAACACCCCAACATCCGAATTATAGGGGTACCAGAAGGGGAAGAAGAGCAACAAGTGGAAAACTTGTTTGAACAAATAATAAAGGAGAACTTCCCCAATCTGGCAAAGGAAATAGATTTCCAGGAAGTCCAGGAAGCTCAGAGAGTTCCAAAGAAGGTGGACCCAAGGAGGAACACACCAAGGCACATCATAATTACATTAGCCAAGATTAAAATGAAGGAGAGAATTCTAGAAGCAGCAAAGGATAAAGGCAGAGTCACCTACAAAGGAGTTCCCATCAGACTGTCAGTGGATTTCTCAAAAGAGACCTTACAGGCAAGAAGGGGCTGGAAAGAGGTATTCCAAGTCATGAAAGTCAAGGACCTACATCCAAGATTGCTCTATCCAGCAAACCTTTCATTTAGAATGAAAGGAAAGATAAATCAAGGTCAAGTTAAAGGAGTTCATCATCACCAAGCCCTTATTCTATGAAAGGTTAAAGGGACTTACCTAAGAAAAAGAAGATAAAAAATAGGACAGTAAAAAGACAGCAAACTCACAAATATTAACAATCAGACCTAAGACAAAAGCAAACTAAGCAAACAGCTAGAACAGGAGCAGAAACACAGAAATGGAGATCACATGGAGGGTTATCAACGGGAGTGGGAGGAGGAGGGAGGGAGAAAAGGTACAGAGAATAAGTAGCATAGATGGTGGGTAGAAAATAGACAGGGGGAGGGCAAGAATAGTGTGGGAAATGTAGAAGCTAAAGAACTTATGACACATACACATGAACTAAAGGGGTAATGTGGGTGGGGGGGTGTGCAGGGTGGAGGGGAATGATGGGGGAGAAATGGGACAACGGTAATAGCATAATCAATAAAACATATTAAGAAATAAATAAATACCTTTCCTGGGGGCAGTGGCATAAACTACATAAACCCTGTTCTGCCAAATGCAGCTGTAACTAGCTTTACCACCTTACTGGTTCCCTTATCAATGTCAGTAAATCAGACACATGTTCATTTTATATTTTGCATGTTTTTAACTCCCTGAAAACTGTAATCATTACAATTGTCAGTTTTGAGGGCTTCACTGAGATTGCCAAGCTGCCAGTGCCAATTCCAGGGCACAGCAGGGACACGCGCCTCATGGGCTGTCCAGCTTAGTGAGCTCTTCTGGCTCTGGGATGGGACCTGAATGATAATGAGACTCCCCTCCTGTCCTCTCCCCTTTCTTCTTTTCTCTCTGATCTGTTTTTCCTTTTATTTCTGATCCTTGCCTGGCATTAGTTGCGGCTCTGACTGGAGCATGACCAGCATGCCATTCAACACTGGTGGCTGCCATGAACGGGACTCCAGTATTATGGTCTGGTCACCGGTGGTTTCTCCTGGGACGGTGGAATCTGTTTTCTGCCGAGCGGGAAACACAGAGAACACAGTGTGTTTGTCTTTTCAGCCACTGGTGAGCTCACATCAACTAAGAAAATATTTTGTGCTTCCTGGAATTAAGAACAGCTCTTTGAGGTCTGAACCAATGAGTTTTTGTGTTTCTGTGTCTGTCTTTGATCTGCGACTGAGCTTGTAGGACTGAGCTTGCAAGTTCTCTGTGTGTCTGGAACAAAAATATTCTCATGTGCAATGTTTTCCTGCTCCTGAACGGTGTTAGTAAATGAGATTACAGTGTCTGTTAAATGTAATTAATTGGTTTGAAGGGATTTTAAGAACTTACATAAATAATATTCAAAAAATCTCCCCAAAACAAAGAAACTGAATTTCTACTGTTTTAAATGGACTTCATATTGTAAATGACTGAAAAATCCTTTCTTATGATAAATGCTAGGTAAGAGGCATTTTTACAAAGAATCAAAATTCAAGTAATCAAATTGAATCCTTGGGCAAATCAGACTGATTTAATAATTTTGGCTTAAGCATAGTTATATATATATCCTCTGGTTTTATTAGTATGGTGATGTATGATTTTTTAAAAGTAAGGTCTTAGTATGTTTTCCATGAACAGACTAGTTAATCTGAACTTCTAAAACTTTTTACACTAATTTACTGAGTTAATAGCTAATGTCATACCCACATAATATTTGGAATTGTGGAAAATCTAACAATTACAAACAAACTGAATACTGTGTCTGACAAACCATTTATGTCACCAGCAATTATGACTGTAGTATGTCAGCTTAAAGGTAATTCCCAACAGCTGAACTTTAAAATCATAGACTAATATAAAAGTGAGCTAATTAATAAATAACTTGGATACCTGGATAATTTCTAAGGTACAGAGTGTGTTCTTCATTCTTCATATATAAATACATACGCTTTTGCCTTTTCTTTTCCCATGTGATGGCATGACTGTCTCTTCGGGTCACATTAGGGACATGTTCCTTTTGCCACTTTGAGAAGCTATAAAGGCATGAGGGTCATGTTATATGTTCCTGTGAGCTTTCTGGTCTGTTTAAATGCTTGTGTATAATAGGTAAATCTCGATTATCTACCTACCTCTCGGTTATCTCTTTCAAATGGAATTTGGTTACTTTAGTTGAAAGTTTGGTGGTTATGACTATACACTGGAGGGAACGGCAATGAAATCCAACTACGTGTGAGATGGTGGAATGTCTCCCTCAAGGGAAGAAGAAGGGAGTTTTGACCTCAGGTGTCAGGCTGTTTCTGAATATGGAAAGGAATAACAAAAGACAAAACTTGGATACAGAAGATTGTAGAAGGTTTGTAGAAATGAAATTTTATTTACCTTGATTTATAATACGTGCAAATACTGAGTACGAAAAAATTCAAAGGAGTGTGCTAAGATTTTGGAGAAGTTTGCTCCATGTTGAGGGGCTTATTCAGAAGGTATGTTCAATAAGAGGGTGGGAGGGGCTGGGAAACACTTGCAACCAAATCTGTTACTGATGAGTACCTGGAATCTGACTTCTCTCTCGATCTTGCAGCGTTCAGTCTGCTTTTACAAGGGGGAATGGAGGCGATCCCTCACAGTCCGTGCCATCGTCTGGTCATCAAGGACCCTGTTCTCACCAAGGTCACCTTCTGTCTATGTGCCAACTTCACTGTGCCCTTGATTCCTAAGAAACCAAGGTCCCATGGAACTGTCTTCTTCTTCTATGTTTATTTAAAATACTATATTGCCACTTTGATTAACAGGTAACCAAAATATTGTTTCTATCTTAAGCAAATGCCCAAATTTCATAACTTTTGATTTTGCTATCTCCAAATTAGAACACAATTTAGAAAAAAAGTTAGGATTTCTTTTACATCTAACCATCTTTGCAATGCCCAGAGCCCCCATGGGAAGTCACAGAGAATTCTTCTGTAATCTCACTCAAAAAAGGGGAGGCTGGAAGCAATGAGGTTTATTACATAGTTCTTAATTAGCTCCACACAGTTGTAAAACCTGAATGACAAAAACTGCTTTGTCAAATAAAAAACTAGTTTTGTAATGGTAAAATTTTACCAATATCAACATTTGAGCAAGTGGCGCCATGACAGAAGGGGCTGGGAGGGGCCAGAGACCCGCCATTGCTCTCCTCCTCCCGAACACTTTCTTGCCCAAGGGGGACCTTAACTGAATTTCTCAGAAAACAGTTATGTGTATATATCCCAAAAGAGAAATTAACTCTCCTCCATTGTGATATTATTATTTACTGTACAAAGGGAACCACACAGTCTCATCTACAGGTGGTTTCCACTTTCCTGTCATTTCCTTGGAGGCCCCCAGA
This sequence comes from Anoura caudifer, assembly GCA_004027475.1. Classification (NCBI taxonomy): domain Eukaryota; kingdom Metazoa; phylum Chordata; class Mammalia; order Chiroptera; family Phyllostomidae; genus Anoura; species Anoura caudifer. Next base: position 6,057 of record PVKU01017248.1, on the reverse strand, counting down.
CTAGAATCTGGACCTTCAATAAAGGACAGGCTCAGTGTCTCGGAAAGGAGTGGACTGGGCATCGACAGCGGCTGATGTCCAAGGACCAGACTTCCGGCTACGAGCTCTGCAGCATGAGGCTGCTGTCACTCAGACCATGGTTGGGCTGGGTCAGGGCACTGGCTGGATGTCTGGAATGCTTTTAGTTCAGAAGCAATCTCAGGGAAGCAACTCTGACCGAAAGCCCAGTGGAATAAACTTAATTACACAGGACTGAAATAACATTATTTACTTTGGCATATTTTTTTTCAATATTCTGTTTGACAGGTATATGAGGAAATTTTTTTTCTCTTTTTAATCTATCTCTAATTTAACAGACTATGCTTTGGCAAACTGAAATATAACTCTTTTAACGGTATCTGATTCTTGTTTGACAACTGAAAGCACAAAAACTAATACCTCTGCTGAGTTTCTTCACTCTGCACAGCGATATAGTTGTTTGCGTAGGTTCAATAAAAATCTGGTTTCCTTTCACCAAGATACACTTTGACAAATCAACTGTGCGACCAAGGCCATATCTGGAGCGTTGTGTTAAAAATTAACCTCATTTAATCAAGTATGACAAGGTCACCTTTAAAAAGGTACACTTAACATGCAATGTCAATATTCACACAGCGCTCTAGGAAACCTGGCCTGAGGCCTGTTCCGTGGCTCCCTGGGGCTGGTCTCTCTCTCTCCTCTCGCTTAGCCTCAGAGGAGGAATGGAAGGGAACTTCCTTGCATGCCAGTGATCTTAATGAAGTAGATGGGATCTTCAAGGGAGAAGAATTCACCAGTGTCTATTGCTTCTGCATGAAGTCTGATGGAGTTTCCTGGGCCTGATTTCTAGCCTCAAGATACAAGAACAAATACACCATTTAAAAAGCCCAGCTTGAGATTCTCTAATGAGGTTTCCAGACAGAAGTTGATTCTCTGGCCTTAGTATTTGCTCAATACTATCTGCTCATGGAGTTTATATGGTTAATTGATACCTCTTCACCTTTGTAAAAAATAAGGCTAAAACGTAATAGGACCAGCCTTTGGGTAATCAAGAATAATCTTTGTATATAATTTAGGATCAAAACAGAGGGCTTGTTAGGAAAAATCTTTTAGAACTTGGAAACAAGGTGAAGAGGGGGCAGCATGCCCCTTCAATGTTACAGAGGAGAACTGTTTCACGGGGCGTGCCGATTACCGACAGGACTGTGTCTGTGTTTGGCTCTGCTATTAAGTGATTAGACCCAGTGATGATACACGTAATGTAGATTTCTCTCAGGTAAAATGATAACCGCTGAGGTTATGTTTATTGCACTGTAGGACATTCTAGTTTTTTACGTCTAACACAGCAGATTTATTTCAAAATAACTTTTCTGGTAGATTATATAAGCCCTGCCCTTCAAAATGCTTTTTGAACCAGCTTATAGGTTGCCTCATTATTTAGCTGATAATCTTTGGCACATATTCATTTTACATTACAAGACAGCCATACTTTTCATTGTTTTAAAATGATAATTGTACACAGCTTACCTATCAGAATAAAAAAGTAGGGAGGAAACAGCCCTCCCTTCCATTCCAGTCCCAGGGGTGCCCCTGCCCTGGCTTCCGGTTTAACGGCACTTGCACTTGTCCTCCCACCTCCCTCTGCCCCACCCAGGAGCTCACTCCGTTAACTGCCACGGGGTCCTGGGCCTGAGTCACAGGTGATGGCTCGCTTCCCCAGGAGTCAGTAGGACACAGCGAAGAAAGCACAGGTCAGAGGACGTTTTAGCCACCTTGCTCACTCCTGACAGGGCTGTTCATTTCTTTCTTTGTCCATTATGTACTCAGTATTCATTCACTAAGACCTCAGAAACTGGAACCAAATCAGGTAAAACCTGATTTGAAAGCTTTTAAAGCTGCTAATGAACTGTCTATATGCCATAAGGTAATAATATAAATACTTTTTCCTTTTGGTATGTAGGCATATATTTTTTACATGCAACTAACTGCTGCAACCAACTCCAAGTTTCCTGCAGTTGAACATGAAAGTTTACTTCCTACTCCTGCAGGGTCCGGTCTGTGGTGGAGGCATTCATTCAGGAATCCAGCCACAGAGTCCTTGCCATCCTCAGGTGCGACTTCTCCCTGAGCTGCCCTGGACATCAGTATTCAGCTGACAGATGGGTGTAGGGAGGGACCTGAAGACTGGGTGAGAGGTTCTCATGGGTCAGGCTGGGAGAGGCATCTTCCACCTGTATGCCATGGGACAGTGCTCGGTGACCAAGTCACACCTACCTGCAAGGCAGGCGGGGCACCTGAGCAGCTGGGTTCCTAGATGCAAGGGAAGGGCCTTGGTAAACATCTCTGCCTCAGGCCCTAGTAATGCCCGGGCCCCCACAGCCCATCTGGCCCTAACTGACACCAACACTGACACTGACTCTGCAGGTCACCAGGAGAGGAACCTGAGGTCACATTATTGAAAACCTCACCTCGATCTGTTGAGCTGCTGGCTCAGCAGCAATTGCTATGTTCAAAAGCACAACAGTGAACGTGACTATACTTCTTGCCTACAGATCCTGAGGGCAGAGATAGTGCATGCCTTCTTTCCCTTGACCCTCAAGAGAGGGAAAAGCTTTCACTGTGATTCTCAGAGCTTTGCTCAGGAGGGCCTGGGAAGTGGATGACATTTCTGGGGAGGGGCTGATCTGACCACAGTTGAGCTTCTTGAATGTAACTCTGCTGATGTCTCTGGCTTCACCTGTAGGACCTGGTCGATGATTCAGCACAACGACAGGATTTCAAAGAGTTTCTAATTTGACACCTTAGCCTCCGGTTCAGCATTCTGAGCCACAGAGATGAGGCAGCTTTCCTAAGCCACCAGACTGGGTCACAGCGGAGCCTGAACAAAGCCAAGCTGCTTTGTTTTCAGCACATGCCATCATGCCAGGTGGCATTTCTGTCAACAGTGAATGGCTGAGCTTTGCTTTTAATGCAACATATAATGAAATGTTGAGGCACCAGACATATTAATGAATAAAGCATTTTCTGAACTAAATTTTCTGGTTAACTCTGGTTTAGCCAGAGAGGCTTTTTATTTCAACCCATGGGGTTGACAGTTGTCCTAGGACACACCAGTTGGCTCTCCTTCCTTAATAAGCAATGTTCCAAATGAGCAGACGATGGTGTCTTGATGTTGTCCGTATGAACAACTATTATTCCAAAGTGGAAAAGAATGACAGTTTTCAGTAACCTAAAGCTCAGTCATGGTACCCTGACTGACGTGGCTCAGTGGGTTGAACACTGCCCCACAAACCTCAAGGATGCCAGTTCGATTCCCAGTCAGGGCACATGCCTGGGTTGTGGGCCTGGTCCCCAGTTGAAGTGGGGCAGCGTGAGAGGTAATACATCAATGCTTCTCTCCCACATCGATGTTTCTTTCCCTCTATTTCTCCCTCTGTTCTCCTCTCTTTAAAAATAAATAAATAAAAACTTAAAAAAAATAAAGCTCAATTGTGGTGACCTGAATAAATTGTGAGAGTCTGTTTCCAGGTATTTTCTCCCTTCAACAACCTTTAAATTTCAGAATTCAAACCAGAGTACAAACCGAATGTGCCAGACACAGTGTCTAGCACATTGCTATCAGCTGAGGGAGCCTGGAAAGTCAATGCACCTTCGCCTTAGCCACCTCCTCACCCGAGGTTGGGAGAAAAGGCCTATCTACAATATATCAGCTTCTGAGTATATTTCAACAACAATTGAGTTCACTCTGTGCCTTGTTTTTAAATAATAGTCATCATAAGAATCATGCTAATTATTGTTCCCACAGTCATATTTCAGGATGACTTTTAGGTCATAAACCCATTCAACGGCTGTGTCTATTGAGTAATAATGATAAAAATTTTTCCTTATAGTTATCATTGCTTCTTGCTATTTTACATGGTTCTTACTTAAAATTATGTTATTTCATTGTTATAAGAGACTTTAGGCATGTGTCCTTCTAGTCATGGAGAAGCTGAGATCTGGAAACCTGAGGCAACTTGCCCAGGGTCACAAGATAGGACTTGAGACAGCCCAGTTCCCTGATCCAAGTTCAGTGTCTGTTTCTCCGTGTAGATAAGGACTACGCAAAATCGCCCGTTGTCAGCTGAAGCCTTGGGATGTGTCATCGCTCTTTCCCTGGTACTTGGACAATGATCATTTGTAAAATGAAAAGCATATAATTGCGTGCTGGGATACTGGGGTGGCACCTCTGTTTCCAACACGGGAAGGGTGCCAGAGAAGAAAGCAGAAAAAAATGTTTGGGGTCTCATTTAGGTCAGGGAGCACCGCCATAGGGCTATGTTACAGGAGCGATGTCAGCATCCTCCACCACACAGGTGGTCACAAGGTGGCACTGAATTATGAGCTTGCCCCAAATCATAAAACAGGTACATGGGGAAGCTGGATTAAAACTTGGTCCATGTGGCTATGTCTTGGGGTGGGACTCCTCCTTCCCCTTCAAGGCATTAGAGGGTCCTATTTACTCCCTAGTCCCTGTTAGTCTTCAGGTCCATGTGCACTGCAGAGAGGGGCTCCTACGATAACTCTTCCCAGCCCGACCATTCAGCCCCACTGAGAAGAACACGCCCTGAGATCCCCACATTCTCTCACTGCCTAACAGAGACAGTAATTTCTAAAGCTCCCAAATAGTGGGAGGATACTGACCCAAACCTGACACCAGGTGTGCATTCTCTAGAGAAATCACCTTGCTGAGAAACCCTGGGAGCCTGGGCTTGCATGGAAGTCTTCAAGCTAGCAGATGCCTTTTCTCCTTTTCATTTGCTTTCAAAAACTCCTTAGGAAATTACTCAGAACTCACAGAAAAGCACTACCATCCAGTCTATAACTTTCAGGGTAGCTTCCTGTCATGCTCACTTCAGATTTTTCTTTTTTCTCTTTTAAAGGAAAATCCAAAACTGTTGTTTATTCTTTCATGTATGTTTCTATATTCTTACTACATAGATATGTATCCATATGTGGTCTTGTCTTGTTTTTCAAAAAATTCACAAATACAGCTTCATCTTTCTGCTGCTTTGTTTCTGCACTGGGCATCATTTTGCAGGTAGACCCAGGCTGATATTAATAAAACTCCGGTGCAAGCACGCTCACTGCGGTATCGTACCCCAGGATCTGGATACACCACACTTCATTGACCCACTCCCCTGTGAAGGACACTTAGATGGTTTCTAATTTATTTTGCCATTACAAACTATAATGGTTAATTTTATGTATCAACTTGACTGGGCCATGGGGTGCCCAGATATTTAGTCAAGCCTTATTCTGGGTGTTTCTGTGGGGGTGTTTGCAATGAGACCAACATTTAAATCAGGAGACTGAGTAAAGCAGAGTCCTCCCCAATGTGAGTGCACCTCACCCCATCATTTGAAGGCCTGAACAGACTGAAAAGTCTGACCTTCCCCTGAGCAAGAGGGAACTCCTGCCTGCCCGCCTTTGAACTAGAGCACCTGCTTTTTCCTGTCTTCATATCACACTGAAGCATCGCCTCTTTCTTGGTCTCAAACCTGCTGATCGGTGGACTGGAAGTACCCCACTGGCTCTCCCGAGCCTCCAGCTTGCCGACTCACTCCGAAGTCACGGGGGCCAGTTCCTTACAATAGCTCCCTTTCCACATGTGCACTCGGCCTGTTGGGTCTGTTTCTCTGGAAATCCTGACTAACGCGCAGACAAAGCCTGTGTGTGTGGCTTCCGTGCACGTGGGTCTGGGTTTCTCCAGAGTATGGACCTAAGGAATGAACGCTGGAACCACCCACCTCTGTGTGCCCAGGATTCCCTCCTTCATTCAAGCTGTCATCCCTGGAGCAAGGAGAACCTCCATTTCCTTTGTGAAGCTTCACTAACGACTCCAAGTACCATGTCAGCCTCTGCCCAGCAGCACTGGCCTTCACAGCACACAGATGGCCTCCTTGGTTCTCCACCCCAGGTGTTCTCAGGCACTGTTTTATTCAGTACAGACCCGTTTTTCCTCCTTCCCCGAGCCCCCTCCTCTCCTCTCCCCTCCTC
>PVKU01017246.1:0-12072 GCA_004027475.1 Anoura caudifer | reverse complement strand
CTGCTTCTAGAATTCTCTCCTTCATTTTAATCTCAGGTAATGTAATTATGATGTGCCTTGGTGTGTTCCTCCTTGGGTCCACCTTTTTTGGGACTCTCTGAGCTTCCTGGACTTCTTGGAAGACTATTTCCTTTTCCAGATTGGGGAAGTTCTCCTTTATTATTTGTTCAAATAAGTTTTCTACTTGTTGCTCTTCCTCATCCCCTTCTGGTACCCCTATAATTTGGATGTTGGGACGTTTAAAGATGTCCTGGAGGTTCCTAAGCCTTTCCTCATTTTTTTGAATCATTGTTTCTTCATTCTTTTCTGTTTGGTTGTTTCTTTCTTCCTTCTGGTCCACTCCATTGATTTGAGTCCCAGTTTTCCTCCCATCACTATTGGTTCCTGTGCGTTTTTCTTCATTTCACTTATTGTAGCCTTCATTTGTTCATCTAATTTGCGACCAAAATCAACCAATTCCGTGAGCATCCTGATCACCAGTGCTTTGAACTGTGCATCTGATAGGTTGGCTATCTCTTGGTCACTTAGATGAACTGGCTCTGGGGCTTTGATCTGTTCTCCCGTTTGAACCATTTTTGGTTTTGGTTTTTGTTTTTGGTCTGGTCGTGGCTGTTACGTAGTGAGGGGCGGAGCCTTAGATATTCACCAGGGTAGGGCAACCCAGTCGCTGGGTTGTGACACTGTATGTGGGGGCAGGGTCCGAGAGGGAACAATGGTGCTTGCTTCACGCTCTCTCTCGGATTCCAGTGCCTTCCGCTGCTTCCCCTTCGCCTGGATTATCGGTCTGGATGAATGGTTGTCAGACTTCTGTACAGTTCAACACTCTATCAGTTCTGGGTTTTTTGTTTGTTTGTTTGTTTGTTTGTTTCTAAATCTTTGTTGTCCTTAATTTTGGTTGTACGAGGAGGCACAGTGTGTCCACCTATGCCTCCATCTTGGCTGGAAGTTGAGAATGTTTACAAGGAAGTCCCAGAAGGGTCCTGCAAGAAGTAAAAGCTGGAACAGATAAAAAATGTCCTGAACTTTACATGCACAATCCAGCCCACAAACTGACCAATAAACAGAGAATGGATGCCTCACCGGCTCAAGATGCTTGAACAAAACCTCTGAACACTCACTATGCAAACATAAAGGCAACCCCCAGGAAGTCATGATAAAAATAAAAACAAGATAAAATAAGCAGAGATATCAAACTCAGTAGTTGCATACTGCAGGGAAGATAAATTTTGCAGATTAATTCCATGCAAGTTACCAAGAAAATACTTTTAAAAAAATCAGCAACAATAGCCCTCAGAGGGAAAAAACAGACTCAGGAGCCATTATAAAAATTATCTAAAATTATCAAAAACCTTGCCATCCCAACACTGATGGCTGCTAACACTACTTACAAACCTGCTGTAGCTACTGCCTCTAAAGCTGATGGACGAGTATATAGGATCAAGAATTCATACAGTGGTGAAGTTAGGAAATTGTTGGCATGCTTCCAAGATTTGATGACTTTTGAAATCACACCAGAAGGAAGAAGAGTTACTAAATTTCACCAAATTTTGCTAAATGGAAATAATATAACAATGTAGGTTCCTGGAGGAGGAGGAGAACCTAAAGCATGAATGGATTTCCCTGGCCTTATGCTAGATTCTGTTTTGTCTTATAATGGCAAAAATATGTAAGTCATTTTTAAACATTTCAATGTCTGGATCTATGAAACTAAGTTTCCTGTTAAATGGGAGTACTTTTGTAAATGCCATTATTGTAAGTTAATCATGACTATGTTAGAAAAAAAGTTTGCTCTTTGAAGACTAAAATAAAGGTGGTTTTGGTTAGAAAATAAAACCCCCATTTATAAATAAAAAATAAAATACAAAGACAGTAGACAGTACAACCCAGACTGAAGGAAAAAGTCAGTATCTCTGAGTGGGCCCAGACAGCAGATGAATTCAAAACAACCATGACAAACATATTAAAGAAACAAAGGGGAAGGTCAAGATGGAGGTATAGACAGACAGGCTTGGCCTTCTCACGCAACCACAGAATTACAACCAGATCTCAAAACTAGTAATACCCAGAATCATCAGAAAATCGACCTGTCTGAAGCCTGACAACCAAGGATTTAAAGAAGACACATTTATCAAGATGGGTAGGAAGGGTGGAGTCACGGAGAGGTGGTATGGCAAAGAAGGAGGCAGTGGAACCCAAGTGAACGGGAAGGATACCTAGGAAGCAAGCAATACCAGCCCCAGCCCAGACCACAAAGCCCAAGGTTCCAGGACCAGGAAGATAGATGAAAGTTACCTCTGGCTATAAAAACCAGAGGGGGCTGGGGCAGCAAAAGAAACTGCCTGATTTTCACAGCTTAAAGAGCCTGCACAGTCTCATGTGTACACAAACCCACCTACTCTGGGATTCGCCACCAGGGCAACAGCTGGAAAGGCGCCATTTGCACACAGACGGGGTGAAATGACTGGAAACTGGCAAGCACCAGGTGAAGCCAGGCAGTGGCACTGTCCCCTCTTGGAGACCTCCCCACATAGCCACAAAGCAGTGAAGTGGGTTGCCCCTCCCTGGTGATTACCTAAAGCAGGGGTGTCAAACTCATTTTCACCAGGGGCCACATCAGCCTCATGGCTGCCTTCGAAGGACTGAAATAATTTTAGGACTGTATAAATGTAACTACTCCTTAACTGTTAATGAGTTGAAGTTACATTCAGCCCTTTGAAGGCAACCATGAGGCTGATGTGGCCCCAGTGAAAATGAGTTCGGCTTCCCAGACCTAAAGCCTCTGGTGCCCTATACAACTTAACAGGTGAGCTTTTTTACAATAGGCCACACCACTAAGACAGGGAGTCAAAGCGGCTCTAATACATAGAAACAAACAGAGGAAGGCTGCCAAAAGGAGATAAAGAAACATGGCCGAAATGAAAGAGAACAAAACCCCAGAAAAAGAACTAAGTGAAATGGTGCTAGCCAACCTATGAGAAGCAGAGTCAAAACAATGGTGATCAGGACGCTCAGAGAACTCCTTGAGTATGGCAAAAAAAAAAAAGGAATAAATGAAGGATAAATGAAGGTCACACTAAGTGAAATAAAGAATAATCCACAGGAAACCAACACAGAAGGGAAGGAAGCTAGGATTCAAAACCAGTGATTTATAACGTGAGGAAGAGATAAATATTCAACCAGAACAAAAAAAACAAGGGTAGGCTGAGGAACCTCTGGGATATCTCCAAACATGCCGACATCCAAATTATGTGGATGCTAGAAGAGAAGAGGAAAAGCAAGAAATTAAAAACTTATTTGAAAAAATAATAAAAGAAAATTTCCCTAATTTGGTGAAGGAAATATACATACAAGTCCAGGAAACAAAGGGAATCCCAAACAGGTTGGACCCAAAAGGAACACACCAAAACACATCATAATTAAATTAAAATGCCAAAGGTTAAAGATAAAGAGAGAATCTTAAAAGCAGAAAGAAAAAAAGCATAGTTACCTACAAAGGAGTTCTCATAAGACTGTCAGCTGATTTCTCAAAAGATACTTTGCAAGCAAGAAGGGACTGGCAAGAAGCATTCAAAATGATGAAAAGCAAGGACCTACAACCTAGATTACTCCATCCAGCAAAGTTATCATTTAGAACGGAAGGGCAGATAAAATGCTTCACAGACAAGGTACAGCAAAAGGAGTTTATCACCACCAAGCTATTATTACAGGAAATGTTAAATGGACTTATTTAAGGAAAAAAAGATCAAAACCATGAACATTAAAAAGGCAAAAGATTCACAACTATCAATAACTGAATCTTAAAAACAAAACAAAACAAAACAAAACCTAAGAGAACACCCAGAACAGAAACAGAATCACAGATATGGAGATTGTCTGGATAGTTATCAGCTGGCAGGGGGAAGGGGGAGAATGGAGAAATGGTGCAGAGATTAAGAAGCATAATTGGTAGGAACAAAATACACAAGGGGAAGTTCTTAAGAAAAGCAAAGGAAATAGAGAAGCCAAAGAATTTACATGCAAGATCTATGGGCATAAACTAAGCGCAGGGAATGCTGGAGGAAAGGGGGTTACTGGGCAAAGGGGGGCAAAAAGGGAAAATATTGGGACAACTTTCATAGCAAAATCAATAAAATATACTTCAAAAAAAGAAAGGAAAGAGCAGTGATGTAGGTTTTCTTTCTCCTTAAATTGCATTTGGTTAGGAAAAAAGGAACATAGGAAAGTATGTTTAAAGAATCAAAGAAAACTATAATGATAATGCCTCAACATGTGGGGAATCTCAAAAAAGTAAAAGCAATAAAGAAAAATAATAGAGTTTAAAAGTATAATAACTGATATAGAAACTTCATTATATATGCTCAACAACACATTCGAGATGGCAAAAGAATCCAAAAACATGAAAATAATTCAATAGTTATTCAATCTAAAAAACAGAGAAAAAGGACCAAAGTAGAGGAATACCTGTAGGATATCAAGTACACCAATATGTTTATAATGGGGAGTTCCAGTAGACAACATGAAATAAAAAAATATTTGAAGGAAAAAATAGCTGCAGATGCCCCAAATTTGGTGCAGGACATTAAGTCCCAGATTCAGAATGCTTGAAAAACCCAAGTGGGATAAACACTTACATGCATACACCATATACAAACTACTGAGAGCCAACAATAGGAAAATGCTGTAAAAGCAAAAGTAAAATGACTGATCACACACAAAAGAACAAAAAATATAATTAATGGTTGAGTTTTTACCAGAAACAGTGAAGACCAGAAAATCATAAAATGACATATTTAAATGCTGATGTAGAAAAACTGTCAACCATTAATTTTGTATCCAATAGAACTGTTCTTCAAAAATGCAAGCAGAGCAACACATTCCTAGCTAAAGAGATTGAGAATTTGTTGCTGGCAAACCTGCACTACAAGAAAATACTAAAAGAAATCTCTCAGGAAAAAAAAGGAAATAACGTCAAATGGTATGCAGAAAAGAGTTAATGAAACAGGCCTGAGAAGGCTATACTAAAAAGTCTGCTTGCAAGGCTGGTCCGTGGCTGGCATCTGGGAATTTGGATTTTGGGAGAGTTCCAACCATTCCTTAATGATCAAATTAGTTGAGTATGCCTAAACTGTTTGTACAAATCACGTGGCTTATGCTGAAACAGGCAATGTGGAATTTTTAGTATGTTGTCTGACAGTGGGCAAAAGTGTAATGACCACTGATAACAAGAAGATATCTTCAGACTGAAAAACCAAGCAGGCAGGCAACTCCATCAAATATAACAGAATTATAGGGTAATTTACTTAGGGAAGACTGGGCCAGAGCAGATGGCCCAGCAGTTTTGCACAAATTTTCTATGCTAAAGATTCCTTTTACTGCATCTTTTTTTTTTTTTTTAATAGTATAACTCAGGGACTAATGATTGACAGGACAAAGAATGCAACAGCTCTGACACCACACTTCCTGGTAATCCATACTATCACCAGTTTGATATTCACCTTGGTCATCCTGGCCATTACTAACAAAACTATTTATGGTTACATTTTAAGGAACACATATACTCATTAACTAGAAGCCTTACTAAGGACAATGAGGTTGGTCAAAAGTTACAGCATGAAGAAGGACATGGAGATGGCTTTTGTTCACATCTATACATCCATACATATGTGCTAAGCAGAGCACACCCAATAAAAACCTTGAGGACTGAGTCTATAAGCTTTCATTGCAGACAATGTTGCATATATGTTGTCACAATTCAGTGCTGGAGGAAATAAACATAACCTATATGACTACACTGAAAGAGGGTAGCATGCACCTGGTTCCTTCCAATTTTCACCAGTAAGCCTTTGAAATACTTGCTTTGTATCCTTTTGTTGTAATAAATCATAAACATAAGACCCTGACTGATGTAACTCAGTTGGCTGGGCACTCTCCTGAAAAGCAAAAAGTTGTCAGTTCGATTTCCAGTCAGGGCACCTGCCTAGGTTGACAGTTTGGCCCTTACAGTGCCTAGGAGAGGCAACTGATCAATGTTTCTCTCCCTCACCTTCTTCCTCCCTTCTCCTCTCTCTAAAAATAAACAAATAATCATAAATGTAAGTATACCTATACATTGAGTCCTGTGATTCTTAGCAAATCTTTGAACCAGGGAGTAGTTTTGGGGACTACTGACATGGATGGTAACTCGAATCCAAAGGACAAAACCCAGAGTACAAGAAATGGCAAATAAATGGATAAATGTAAAAAACTGAATAAACATTTTTATCTTTTCTCCTTTTATCTTTGTTTAAAAAGACAATACCCTGTACTGATATATACAGGTAATATACACAACAATATCTCAGAGAAAAGGCTGGAGAACAAAACATTCAGATGCAAAATGAATATGAAAATAAAGAGCTTGAACAACACTGTGATTAGATCTAATATACATGTACAGATGACTCCACACAACAGAATACACATTTTTGTCAGGTGCACATGGAACATTCTCCACACAGACCATAAGTTAGGCCACAGAGCAAGTCTTGATAAACTTAAAAGTATATATACATATATATCCAAAGTGTTTCTGATCACAATGGAATGAAACTAAAGATCAAAAGCAAAACTGGAAAACTCACAAATATTGGAAACTAAACAACCCATTTTAAAAATAACCAATGGGAAAGAAAAAAATCACACAGGAGATCAGAAAATATCTGAGACAAAGGAAAATGAAAACACAACATACCAAAATATATGAAATGCAACAAAGGAAGTGCAAAGTAGGAAACTTACAACTATAAATTCTTACATTAAAAAAAGAGGTCAAATCAATCTTACTTTACATCTTATACACATACAAAAAGAATAATAAATGAACGCAAAGCTAGAAGAAAGAATATAATAAAGATGAGAACAGAGAGAAAGTGAGAGTAAAAAAGAAAAATAAAGAAAAAAATCAAAGAAACGAAGAGTCAATTCTTCAAAAGGGTCAACAAGACTGAGAAATCTTTAAGTAGACTGAGAAAAAAAACTCAACTAAACGGAAATGAAAAAGGGGACATCACTACTGAATTTACAAAAATAAAAATAAGAGGAGGTAGAGATCCCTGGTGTGCACGCTGCCTCCGGCCACAATGAGCTCATTACCTGAGCCCCAAGAGGCCTGCTTTGCAGGTGAGGATCAAAATATAACACAAACAGATGCTTTCTATAAGAGTGAAACATTTGATCTAACAGAAAAGTACATTTAGTCCACAAGAAGAGAGGACTTGCTTTAATCTTCAATCGTGAGAGATTCTTCTAGTACTTAACACTGCCAGAAAGGCAGGGCACCAATGCAGACAGAGACAATCTTATGTGCAGGTTGTCATACCTAGGATTTGAAGTGAAATGTCTTAACATCTTAAAGCAGAACTACTTCTCAAAATCAGTGAGACATCAACCTCCAGCCATGTAGGTGCCAATTGCTTTTTATGTGTTTTCCTGAGTCAAGGTGAAAGCAATCACATTTATACATATGATGTCAAAATTCAAATTTAGACATTGACTGACTTGTTCAAAGAAAAAAAGTGTCAGAGCCTGGTTGGAAAACCCAAGATATTTATCGTTCAGGCCATGCTGGGGAAACCAGTATGAAGTGCCAGCCATTCCTTTCAACAACGGGGATCATCCCACAGATAAGCTGGAGGCCAACATCAGGAAAGTGGGTGCCATCTCAGTTCACACACTGCCTGCTAGAGCAGATTTCTTCGTGTGTTATTCTGTTGAAGGTATTATTCTCATCAGGAAACTGTGAATGGCTCTTGGTACATTCAAGATTTGTGTGAATTGCTGAGAAAATTCAGCTCTTCTTTAGAGTTCACAGAACTCCTCACACTGGTGAAGAGGAAAGTTTCCCAGCACCAAGTGGACTTTTGCAAAGACTGAAGTGTAACTGGAAAGAAGCAGGTCCCCTGCTTTAGCTCCATGCAAACTAAAAAGCTGCATTTCTTTCCACAATCAAAATAAGGCTACTTTATTTTATGTATTTATACAAAATAGATTTTTCTTTTTTAAAATATAAATAAGTATCACTGGATTAAAGCTATGGTACAGCAATTTCAAATGTATTAGCTTTTAATGAGAGAAACTGTTAAAATAATTCATGTGGGACACAGTGAAAGGGTTTGATAGATGTAGAAACAAAATCCTAAGGGAATTACTATAAATAAAATCCATAAGCACTTATAATGCTTGATTTTTTGTAAGTTGCAAGATTACTCACAAAATATCTGGCTGATTTAACTTGTATTTTGTGAATTTTTTAATAAAAGTTTTTGAAACCCCTCAAAAAATTAAAAAATAAAAAAAAGGATCCTAAGAGTACTATGAACAACTCTACTCTGACAAACTGGATAACCTAGATAAAACAGACAAATACCTAAAAAATACGCAGCCAACAAACTCTGAAGCCTGAATAGAAAATTGGAATAAACGTAACTAGTAAAAGGCTGAATTAGTAACCAAAAAAATGCCCAACAAGGAAAAGCCCAAGACTATATTGTTTCACTAGTGAGCTCTACCAAACATTCTAAGAAAAATTAATACCAGTCCTCTCAAATTCTTCCAAGAAATTGACAGAGGAACACTAACTCATTCTGAGGTGCTCATTATTACCCTGATACCCAAGCCAGATGATGACCCTACAAGAAAAGACGACTACAGGTCAATAACCCTGATGACTACAACTGCAAAAATCCTCAATAAAATCAACAGCATATTAAAAGGATTATAAATAATAACCAGTGGGATTTACTTCTGAAATGCAAGAATGGTTCAACACATGAAAATTAATCAATGTAATACACCAAATTAACAGAATGAAGGAAAAATACATGATCATTATCAGCTGGTTCAAAAAAAGTATTTGACAAAGTTCAACAACTTTTCCCTGTCAAAAAGTACCTCAACATAATTAAAACCTTATGTGAAAAACATACAGCCAAAATCATACTTAAAAGTAAATAACTAAAAAGCTTTTCCTCTCTAAGGTCAGGAACACACAAGAATGTTTTCATCACTTCCATGCAAAATAGTACTTGACAGTCCTAGCCAGAGCAATTAGCAACAAAAATAAAAGGCATCCAAGACAGAAAAGAAAAAGTAAAATTATCTCTGTTCTCTGTTAACATCTCGTATGTGTAAACCCTACAGACTACACACAAACTCATTAATAAATTAGCAATTATTAATTTAGCACAGTTACAGGATAGTTACCAACACAAAACTCAGTTATATTTCTTTGCAATAATAAATATCAAAAAGTGAAATTAAACAATTTTATTAATAGTATCAAAAAGAATAAAATACTTAGGATTAAGCTTAACCAAAGAAAGTGAAAAACACATACACTGAAAACTACAAAATTATACTGAAATAAATTAAAGAAGATGCAGATAAATAAAAAGACATCCTGTGTTCATGGATTACATAAAAATATTAAGATGTCCATACTACCCAAAGCAACCTACAGATTCAACGCAATCCCTAATAAAATCCTCACACATTTTATTTGCCAAAATGTGAAAGTTTGCCTTAAAATTAACACAGAATCTCTAGGGACCCCAAAAATAATCTTGGAAAAGGGCAAAATTGGAGGTCTTATACTTTCTGATTTCAAACTTACTACAAGACTACAGTAATCAAAATAGTGTTATGTGGCATAAAAACTTCTTGCATATATGATTAAGTGTTTTTCAACAATGGCACCAAGACCATTCAACAGGGAAAAGAACACTCTTTTCAACAAATAGCACTAGGAAAATTGGACATACAACAATGATATATAAATTTTGCCTTATCTTGTACCATATGAAAAAATTAAAAGAGATCACAGGTATAAATGTTAAAAATAAAACTATAAAATCCTTAGGAGAAAACACAGAACAAAAACTTCAAGACACTAGATTTGGCAGTGATTTCTTGGGTAAGGAACCAAAACACAAGCAACAATGGAAAAAATAGTTAAGTGGAACTTCATTAAAATTAAAAACTTTTGGATATCAGAGGACACTTCAACAGAATGAAAAGATAATCCACATAATGAGAGAAAATATTTGCAAATCATATATATTCAGAAAACAGTACGAACTACAACTCAATAACAAAAGACATACAACACAATTTAAAAATGGACAAGGAAACTGAACAGATGTCCCTCCAAAGAAGATATACAAATAGCCAATAAGCACATTAAGAGGTACTCAGTATCACTTCTCATTAGGGAAATGCAAATCAAAACCACAATAAGGTAACACTTTGCACCTACCTGTCAGGATGGCTATCATAAAAAGAAAAATTTTAAAAAGCAAAAACAGGTGTTGGGAAGAAAGTACAGAAATTGGAACCATTGAGTATTGCTGGTGGGAATGTAAAATGGTACAACCACTGTCAAAAAGGATATTATGATTTCTAAAAAAATAGTGACTTCTCAAAAAATTAAGCACAGGATTACCATATGATCCAGCAATTCCACTTTCAGGGGCATATACAAAGGAATCAAAAGCGGGACTCAGCCCTGGCCAGGTGGCTCAGTTTGTTGAAGCACAGCCCCCCCCCACCCAACACTAAAAGGCTGCGGATCGACCTAGGTTGCGGGTTTGATCTTCCAGTCAGCAAGCTTAAGGGAGGCAACAGATCAATGTTTCTTTCTCTTTCCAGTGGTAATGATTGCACAACGATGTGCCACAGAACTGCACATTTAAAAATTATTGAAAAGTGCCAGCCAAGATGGAGGCGTAGCTGGACATGCTGTGCCTCCTCTCACAACCAAGATTAAGGACAACAAAAATACAGAACCAAAAAAAAAAAAAGAAAACCCAGCCAAGTCAGAGGGAGGATTATTGAAGTGTGAGGGAATCTGACAACAACTATTCACCCAGACCAGTAAGAGGGGCGGAGTCAGCGGCCTGTAGAGTCGGTGGCTGGTGGAGTTGGATAGCTGCAGGATAAGCCGGTAGTGGTCCCAGGTGCACAGTCACTCCAGGCGCACAGGCGGCCAAGCGGACTGCGGACACACATTCGCGCACAGATAAACCAGGCGAAAACGGGCAGCAAGACAGACTGCGCAACACAGGGCCCCAGCACCGGGAAGTGAAGCCTGAAAGCACCCACTGAAAACACTTGTAGGGGCTGAGGTGCCAGGAGGGAGTCCCGGCCTCACAGGAGAGTTCGTTGGGGAGACCCACAGGGTCCTAGGGTGTGCGCAGGCCCACCCACCTGGGAATCAGCACCAGAGGGGTCCAGTTTGCTTGGGGGAAGCAGTGGAAGTGACTAAGCGCCATTGTTCTCTCTCAGACCCCACCCCCATATCCAGCATCAAAACCCAACAACTGGGCTGCCCTGCCCTGGTGAGGCTCCGCCCCTTACTATGTAACAGCCATGACCAGACAAAAACAAAAAAAAAACCAAAACCAAGTATGGCTCAAAAGGAAGAACAGACCTGGGCCCCGGAGCTAATTCACCTGAGTGACCAGGAGGTAGTCAACCTATCAGATGCAGAGCTCATAGCACTGGTAGCTAACCTATCAGAAGCACAGTTCAAAGCACTGGTGATTAGGAAGCTCACAGAATTGGTTGATTTTGGTCGCAAATTAGCAGAACACATGAAGGCTACAATAAATGAAATGAAGAAAAATGCACAGGGAACCAATAGTGATGGGAGGAAAACTGGGACTCAAATCAATGGAGTGGACCGGAAGGAAGGAAGGAAGGAAGGAAAGAAGGAAGGAAGGAAGGAAGGAAGGAAAAAGAATGAAGAAACAAGGATTCAAAAAAATGAGAGGCTTAGGAACCTCCAGGACATCTTTAAATGTCCCAATATCCGAATTATAGGGGTACCAGAAGGGGAAGAGGAAGAGCAACAAGTAGAAAACTTATTTGAACAAATAATAAAGGAGAACTTCCCCAATCTGGAAAAGGAAATAGTCTTCCAAGAAGTCCAGGAAGCTCAGAGAGTCCCAAAAAAGGTGGACCCAAGGAGGAACACACCAAGGCACATCATAATTACATTACCTGAGATTAAAATGAAGGAGAGAATTCTAGAAGCAG
>PVKU01017245.1:0-12077 GCA_004027475.1 Anoura caudifer | reverse complement strand
AAAAAAAAAAAACAAAACAAAAAACGGTGGCCTGGAAAGAAAGGAAAAGATGGTCTTTTATGGAATGAACCCACCATCTTCTCAGATTGCTGGCCATCTGAATAAAGCACTCATTAAGATTCAAAAAAAAAAGAAAGAAAGAAAGAAAGAAGGTGTGATTGCAAGTACTCTTGTCTTGCTCATGATCTTAAAGAAAAAGCATCCATCTTTTTACTATTTAGTGTGATGTTAGCTGTGGATACAGTTTTTATTATGTTGAGCCTTTCCTCTATGCCATATTTTTTGGAAGTTGTTATCACGAAATGATGGTGAATTCTGTCAAATGTTTCTCTGCATCAATTAAGATGACCTTATGATTTAATCTATTTTATTAATGTGATGTATTGCACATATTGATTTGTTAAGGCAAATTTGCATCCCAGGAAAACCCTCCACTTGATTTATATGTGCTTTGAATACAGCATGCTAATATTTTGTTGAGGATCTTAAAATCTGTGTTCATAATAGCTATTGGACTGTAATTTTCCTTTCTTGTAGTGTTTTTACATGGCTTTTATATGAGAGTGAAGAAGGCCTCATAAAGTGAGCCTGTAAGTGTTCTTTCCACTTTAATTTTTGAAAGAGTCAGGATTGGCATTAATTCTTTAAATGTTTTGAAGAATTTACTAGGGAAGCCATCTGGGCATGAGATTTTCTTAGTTGGAAGGTTTTTGATTACTGCTTTGCTCTTACTTTTTATTAGGTTGTTCAGGTTTTCTTTTCTTCATGATTCAGTCACATGTTCTATGTCACAGGTTTTGTCATAGGTTTTATGTTTCTAGGAATTTGTCCACTTCTTGGTTATCTAATTTGTTGATGTATAATTGTTCATAGTGGCTTCTTACGACCTTTGGTTTTTCTGTACTATTCATTGTAATGTTTCCTCTTTTATTTTTGATTTTTGAACTCTCTCTTTTTTCTTTTTAGTCTAGTAAAGGTTTGTCAATTTTGTTTATCTATTTTAAAAGCAGCTATTAGTTTTGTTGATTTTAAAATTGTTTTTCTAGTCTCTATTTCATTTATTTCTGTTCTAATCCTTATTTTTTAACTTCCGCTACCTTTACGATGTACGATCCTATAAATAGAATAGTGTCAGCTGTAATGTCTCCTCTTTCATCTCTAATTTTATTTAAATCTTCTATATTTTTCTTAATTAGTCTAGTTATGGTTTGCCAATTTCATTTATCATTTTGAAAAAGTAGCTCTTAGTTTCATCAATTTTTTCATTTGTTTTTCTAGTCTCTATTTCATTTATTTACACTTTGTTCATTGTTATTTCCCTTCCGCTAAGTTTGCATTTAGTTTGTTCCTCTTTTTCATTTCCTTGAGATGTGAAGTTAGGTAGTATTTGAGATCTTGCTACTTCCCCAATATATGAATTTAACAGTATAAACATCCCTGTTAGAACTCCTCCTGCAGCATACTTTAACTTTGGTGTATTGTGTTTCCATTTTGATTTGTTTTGAGATATTTCATTTCCCTTTTCATTTTTTCTTTGATCTATTATTTGTTCAGTTTCCACTTGTTTGAAAATTGTAGTTTCCACTTGCTTGAAAATTTCCAGCTTTATTTTAGTTGCTGATTTCTAGTTTCATGACATTGTCCTCAGAAAAGATATTTGGTGCAATTTCAATCTTCTTAAATTTTCTAATCTTATTTTGTGGCCTATTATGTGATCAACCCTAGACAATGTTCCATATATGCTAAAGAAGGATGTGTATTCTGCTACCTGGATGGACTGTTCTATAAATGTGTGTTAGACTCATTGGTCTAAACTATGGTTCAAATCTAACATTTCTTTATTGATTTTCTGTCTGGATGATCTGTCCATTGCTGAAAGTATAATACTAATACCATTCTTACTAATTACTTTCTGGCTGTATTGTAGTTCTATTGTTTTTTTCTCCCTCTGTTTTTGCCTACCTTTGTAAATTGGTGATTTTCCGTTGTGGCATGGTGATTTGTCTTTCGTTATCACTTGTGAATATATTCTAGGTTTTTGTTTATGGTTACCATGAGGCTAACATAAGACATCTTGCAGATAAAAAGGTTCATTTTCAGCTGATAGCCACTTATTTCAATTGAATACAAAAGCTCCACCCTTTTTCCCCAATATATTTTTGATGTTATAATTTACTTCCTTTTAAATTGTGCTCTCATTAACAACTTATAGTAGCATTAATAAAATATAGTCATTAGTCTGTTCCTTTAATCTTTATATTATACTTAAGGGGTACACATGATCCTATTAAAGAACTAGAGTTTTCTAAATCTGCTTGTGTATTTACCTTTGCCAGTGTGTCGGATGCTTTTGTTTTCATGTCACTTTTTCACATCTCTACATTTCGGTTTGAAGAACTTTCAGCATTTCTTGCAAAGCAGGACTGGTAGTGATGAACTCCCTCACCTAATGTCTCGAAAAGTATTTCTCTTTTATGACTATTCTGGACTGAGTATTCTTGGCTGAAAATTTTTTCTTTCAATATTTTGATTATCATTCTTGTCTTTCCTGGCCTGTATAATTTCTGCTGAGAAATGTGCCCACTGAATAATGGGATTTCTTTGTAGGTTATAATATTTATTTCTCTATCTTCATTTAGGATTTGGTCTTTATCTTTGATTTTTGACAGTTTAATTATAACATGTCTTGGAGAAGGTTGTTTAGTATTGAGAAGATACATTGATCTATTATCTTTGTGAACTTAGATGTCCAATTTTCTCCCCAGGATTGGGAAGTTCTCAGTGCTGTCTTCTTAATCAATTGACCCTTTCATCAATATTTAGTATACTTATTTTCTCCTGTAACAATTTGTAAGTATATTTATTGATTATGCTATCACAATTTTCCCAATTTTTCCACCTTTATCCCTCCTCCATCCTGCAACCCCCAACCCTCCAGCATTCCCCCCACCTTAGTTCATGTCCATGGGTTGTACATATAAGTTCTTTGAGTTCTGTTTCTTATACCATTTTTGATCTCTCCCCATCTATTTTATGCCTACCAGTTATGCTTCTTCTTTCCTGTACCTTTTCCCCCATTCCTCCTTTCCCCTTCCCCACTGAAATCCCTCCATGTGATGTCCACTTCTCTGATTCTGTTCCTGTTCTAGTTGTTTAGTTTTTGTTTTCATTGTTTTTCTTTTCTTTTAGGTTCATTTGTTAATAGCTGTGAGTTTGTTGTCATTTTACTGTTCATGTTTTTTATCTTCCTTTTCTTGGATAAGTCCCTTCAACATTTCATATAATAATGGCTTGGTGATGATAAACTCCTTTAACTTGACCTTATCTGGGAAGCACTTTATCTGCCCTTCCATTCTAAATGATAGCTTTGCTGGATAGAGTAATCTTGGATATAGGCCCTTGCCTTTCATGACTTGGAATACTTCTTTCCAGCCCCTTCTTGCCTGCAAGATTTCTTTTGAAAAATCAGCTGACAGTCTAATGGGAACTCCTTTGTAGGTAACTGTCTCCTTTCCTCTTGCTGCTTTTAAGATTTTCTCTTTATCTTTAATCTTGGGTGACTTAATGATGATGTGCCTTGGTGTGTTTCTCCTTGGGTCTTTGCAACTCTCTGGGTTTCCTGGACTTCCTGAAAGTCTATTTTCTTTACCAGATTGGGGAAGTTCTCCTTCATTATTTGTTCAAATAAGTTTTCAATTTCTTGCTGTTGTTCTTCTCCTTCTAGCATCCCTATAATTCTAGTATTGGAACATTTCAGGTTGTCTCAGAGAATCCTCAGCCTCTCTTCATTTTTTTTTTTTTTTTTTTTTGGATCCTTGTTTCTTCGTTCTGATCCAGTTGGATGTTTATTGCTTCCTTTTGTTCCAAATCGTTGCTTTGAGACCTGGTTTCCTTCCTGTCACTGTTGGTTCCCTGAATATTTTGTTTTATTTTACTTTGGGTATCTTTCATTTTTCGATGAAGCTCAATCAGTTCTGTGAGCATTTTGATTACCAGGGCTTTAAATCCTCCATCAGACAGGTTGGCTATCTCCTCACTATTTACCTCTCTTTCTGAAGTTTTGCTCTGTTCTTTCATTTGGGCCATATTTCTTTGTCTCAGAGCACCTGTTAGGTTGTAAGGGGGTGGGGCCTTAGGTACTCGCCAGGGCAGGGCAACCCTCCTTGCTGTGCAGCAGTGCTGCCTTGGGGGAGGGACCAGAGAGGGAACAATGCAGCTCCCCTGTTTGTCTCTAGTCCACTTTCCAACAAACTCTTGTGTGAGACTGGGAGTTTCTCCCACCAAGGCAGTTGCTGTAGTCCACAGCAAGCTCTGAGTCTCAGTTTCCCATTCAGCCACCCTCACTCCCATGGTCTGCCCACAGAGTCTGCTGCCTTGCCACAGGTTCTTATTAGTCTGGTTGTTCTGGTGGACTGTTTCTTTAATTCCTTGGTTGTCAGAGTTCCATACAGTTTGATTTTCTGGCACTTCTGGTTGTTTATTGATTTTAGATTGCTTGTTATCCTCTTTTTGGTTGTGCAAAGAAGCGAAGGGTTTCTGCCTACACTTCCACCTTGGCTGGAACTCTCCTGTAACAATTTTTGACTTAAAGTCTATTTTCTCTGTTATTAATATAGCTACCCTTGTTCTCCACTTTTTACTATGTGTTTGGGATTTTTTTAAATTTGTTTATTTATTTTTAATATATTTTATTGATTATGCTATTACAGTTGTCCCATTTCTCACCCATCATTCCCCTCCACCCTGCACACCCCCTCCCACCCACATTCCCTCCCTTTAGTACATGTCCATGTGCCATAAGTTCTTTACCTTCTACATTTCCCACACAATTCTTGCCCTCCCCCTGTCTATTTTCTACCTACCATCTATGCTACTTATTCTCTGTACCTTTTCCTCATCTCTCCTCCTCCCACTCCCCTGTTGCTAACACTCCATGTGATCTCCATTTCTGTGTTTCTGTTCCTGTACTAGTTGTTTGCCTGTGTACCCGGGTCCGCCAACCTCCACTTTTTCCTGCCGCAACTCCACCCCTCTTACCAGTCTGGATGAATGGTTGTTGGACTTCTGTACAGTTCAATTTTCTATCAGTTCTGGTTGTTTTCTTGTTTCTAAATCTTCGTTGTCTTTACTTTTGGTTGTGCGAGGTGGCACAGTGTGTCCACCTATGCCTCTATCTTGGCCAGAAGTCTGGAATATGTTTTTTCATCCTTCTAATTTCAATGTGTTTGTATCTTTGGATACAAACACAAAATTTGAAGAAACTACTATTGAAATAATAAAAATAAGCTACTGTCGAAACCCTCTAGTGACTTTTTCATTTCAGTTATTTTACTTTTCAGCTCCAAAATTTGTTTGGTTCCATGTTATAATTTTTATATCTTTATTGATATTCTCACTTTGTTTATATATTGTTTTACTGGTTTCCTTTATATCTTTGTCCATGGTTTTCTTTTATCATATTTAAGACTATTGACTTAAAGTGTTTGTTTATTCCATCCAATGTCTTAAGTTTCCTCAGGCATGATTTATGTTAATTTATTTTTTCATGCAAATAACCATACTTTTTCTTTGTATGTCTTGTAATTTTTTTGCTTAAAATTGGACATCTTTTAAATACTATTGAAACATAATGTAGTAACTCTGGAAATAAGTATCTCCCCCTTCCCTATGATTTTCTGTTGTTGATTGTTGAGGCCTGCTGTTGCCTTCTTGTTTAGTGACTTTTCTGAATTATCTTTGCAAATACCATGTTCATCATCTTGTGTGGTCATAGAAGTTTCTGGTTTGTTATCTCAGCAGTGAGCCAAGAGTCCTGACAGAGATTTCCTTAAACACCTTATTCCAAAGAAAAGCAACACCCAACTATTATTTGCAGATTAATTCTAAGCTAGGGTACTCTTTAAACACCAAGCCAGGATGCTCCCAACTCTGCCTTAGCCTTTATGTCCAGCTTCTGTGGAGCTCAAAAATGAGCCAGATATGAAAACCAATGGTCATATCAAATATTTTCTGAGCAAGCATCTGGCTCTCGGCATATGTGTTGTATGCTGAATTCCCTGGTATATACACTAGCCTTCCAAAGCCCTTATTCCCCCAAGAATCTCCCCCAATAGCCTCATTCTTCCTAGGCTTTGGGTCTTCCAAGGCTTTCCTACCTTTTCTATCTCTTAACCCAGGTGACTACCAATGGTATATGCTTTTAAATACTTTTGTCACATGTATCCTGGAAAGCTGCTTCAGCCCAATATAGGTAAAAATAAAGATCATGCTGATCACCAGAAAGACCAAAATACCTAACTACAATTTTTTGATACAAGATCCATATTGCACCCCTAGCACCAACAAAGTACATGAGGATTTCAGGATTCTATCACCATAGCCACCACTCATATGGGGAATAGGTATGATAGGTGTGTAAGCAAGGACGCATGTTCTCTTACTGAAATGTAACAGTCTGTTTCTTCATTAAGCAGTGGCTTCTGTAAAATTTTAATTAGATTCCAAAATTCCAAAATAAATTGATTCTGTCAGTTTTTGCCAACGTATTGGTTGCTTCAGTGGAAGGACTGATTTCTGAATCATTCCACTCTGCCGTTTCCCTGACACCACTCCTGAGAGCATTTTTTAAAAAAATCATTAACAGCAGCCACAAACAGTGACTAGCGAGGTACCTCCAGACAGATAGCCCAAGGCTGGTTACATACATCTGACATCAACTTATACCTGAGCCTTGCCCAAGTACACCCAGAACCAACACAACCAGTAGTAGCCTTCAGAACGCGCCAGACCTTGACCCAACTAGCCACACAAGTAGCTCACACAAAGAGGATTCCAGCAAGCACCAGACCCTGCTGAGAACAATTCTGCCTCTAGGGGCAGCCCATGCACAGAGACTCATAAACAGTGACTGAGGTTTATCCATATAGTCAGCCAGCCTGAGGGGTTAATTTCACCCATGAAAGGGCTAATAGCAAACAAAATCCCTGGGCTAGATGGCTTCACAGGTGATTTGTATCAAACATTCAAAGAAGAACTAACACCAATCCTTCTTAATCTATCCCAAAAAATTCAAGAGGAAGGAATACTTTCACACCCATTTTTACAAGGTCAACATTATCCTAATTTCAAAACCAGATAAAGACACTACAAAGAAAGAAAACTAAAGGCCAACATCCCTGATGAACATAGATACTAAAATCCTCAGCAAAATATAAGCAAACTAGACCCAGCACTTAAAAAGATCTTGTACCATAATGGAGTGGGATTTATTCCAGGGATGCAAGGTTGGTATAATAGTCACAAGTCAATACACATGATACATTGACGCGAGCACCGGCCCGCAGTGCCCGCGGTGTTATGGATGAGATACCAGACAAATTGGACTACTGAGTCCTGTGGAGGAAAAGGGACGGCACGGCTACTCTCTCAAGGGGAGAGTGCCCCGTGCCCTTGCCATGACAGGCTTTTATTGGGTTTCATTTGCACAGGAGTACAGGTAAAGTTCATTAATCATTGTCAGGCAGTAAGGATCAACAATGGATAACATACAAAGAACTACGAGGGCTTATTCTGAGTCAGGGTCTATCAGCTAAGGGGTTACAAAACTGGGGGACAAACTCATTTCCTGCTCCCTTATCCTTATCATTTAATTGAGAGCATTCTAAAAAAAGCAGGTGTCACAGGATTTAACATATTCTTCCTCAGGCCTGATCACCTGGGGAATCTGCCCTTTCCAGCACAGGCTGCACCCACCCACCAGCATTGTTTGAGGCTTAAAGCATTATCTCAGGCTTGAGTCAGGCAGGGTAACCAAGGCAACCAAGAGATTAGGAGACTTCTCGCAGTAAGAATGAGGACTCAGGCTATGTCAGGATAGCTGAGGCGTGAGGGTCCATCACCCCCTTTTTGCTGTAGCCCCCACCAAGTCCTTTTTGGGGCCTCCATGTGATCGTGCCTGTCTTAGGTTGTCCCCCCTTGGGGAATCTTACCCATCATTGGCTAACCGACCAAGCATTGGGGGCCAGTTATGGATGAAGCAGAAGGAGCAGAAGCGGTGCTCCTGCCAGAGAAATAAGCTGTGTCTCTTTAGTGGCTTACGGTCCGAAGGTCACTCACTCAGCCTTAGCCATGGGGGTGTTACCAGTTACAGTTCCTGACACTAGGCAGGGCAGTTCCCAACATCTCCTTGTTTTTTGTTTTATAAATCAATTGTAGCTGTTAGGCCTGTGAAACCCACTATTTGCTGTTTTGGAATGTGATCACAAGAAAACAACTTACATATACATGATAAAGCATAAATAAGGATTAAGACAATGAGGAACCCAAGGGCTGCCAAGACCCAAACTGCTAAATTCAGTCCGTTGAAAAATGTTGCAAATGCAAGGGAATGATAAGAATAACAGGTCTGGTTACACTTCAGTCCTTGGGGGAATCAGCACAGACTTCAGGAAGTCACTTTAAAGATAATGCAGCAAGCACAAGTCACAGAGCAGCCTAGGTATAACTCAGGCCTGGTTTCCCACAGGAGAGCTTCTTCACGGGTGTGGTCCTGCGTGCTGACTCACCCCCCACTGGTTTTCCACGTGGGTACTGAGCTACGTTTCCACGTCCTGTGAAGCAGTTCCCTATTTATCACGTAAATAAAATGAAATATAAAAATCACATGATTGCCCTGAACAGTGTGGCTCAGTTGGTTGGGTATGGTACCACAAAACAAAAGGTCACTGGTTTAATTCCTGGTCAGAGCATATGCCTGGATTGCTAGCCTGGTCCCTGGTTGGGGTGTGTGAGAAGGCAACTGACCAATGTTTCTCTCTCACATCAATGTTTTTCTCCCTCTCTTTCTCCCTACTTTTCCCTTTTTCTAAAAATAAATAAATAAAACCTTAAAAACATCACATGATCATATGAATAGATACAGAAAAAGCCTTTAATAAAATCCAGCAGCCATTTATGATAAAAACTGTCAGCAGAGTGGGAATTGAAGGATCATTCCTCAACACAATAAAGGCCATATATGACAAACCCATAGCCAATATCATAATAAGAAACAACAAAAAGCATTTCCCTTAAGATGAGGAACATGACAGGGATGTCTACTTTCACCTTTCTTATTCAACATAATACTAGAAGTACTAGTCACAGCAATCAGACAAGAAGAAGAGATAAAAGGCATTCAACTTGGAAAGGAGAGAGTAAAACTGTCATTATTCATAGATGACATGAATAATAGAAAACCTTAATGACTCTACAAAGAAACTACTAGATCTAATAAATGAATTCAGCAAAGTAACAAGATACAACATTAATATTTTAAAAATTGGTAGCATTTTTATACATCAGTAATGAACTACCAGAAAAGGAAATTAATAAAACAATCCCTTTCACTATTGCAACAAAAAATAAGGTACCTAGGAATAAATTTAATCAAGGATATGAGAGATCTGTACTCAAAAAATTATAAGATACAAAAGAAAGAAACTGAGGAAGATACAAATAAGTGGAAATATATATATGTGTTCTTGGATAAAAAAATTAACATCATTAAAATTTCCATAATACCCAAAACAATCTACAGATTCAATGCAATTCCCATTTAAAAAACCAATGGCATATATCACAGATCTAAAACAAATATTCCAAAAATTTTTATGTAACCACAAAAAACATCAAATAGCCTCAGTACTTTTAAGAAAAACAAAGCTGGAGATAACACACACCTGATATTAAACTATACTACAAGGCCATAGTAATCAAAACACCATAGTATTGGCATAAGAACAGGCATATAGATCAATGGAAAAAAATAGAGAGCCCAGAAATAAACCCACACGTTTATGATCAAGTAATATTTGATAAAAGAGGAAAGAACATACAATCGGGTAAAAACAGACTCCTCAATAAATGATGGTGGGAAAATCAGATAGATACATGCAAAAAAATGAAAATAGGCCACCAACTTACACCATACACAAAAATAAACCAAAAATAAATAAAAGACTTAAATTAAGTGGCAAAAACATAGGCAGTTAAAATCTCAGGCATTTCTTATAGCAATATTTTTGCTGATATATCTCCTAAAGCAAGGGAAACAAAGGAAAAAATAAGCAAATGGGACCACGTCAAACTAAAAAGCTTCTGCACAGCTAAGAAACCATCATCAAAATGAAAAGGGAATACACTGTATGGGACAACATATTTGCCATGATATGTCTGATAAGGGGTTAATTTCCAAAATAGATAAAGAACTTATGCAACTCAACACAGGAAGACAAACAATCCAATTAAAACAAATGCACAAAGGACCTGAATAGCTTCTTCTCCAAACAGGACATACGGATGGCTGATGGACATAAAAAATGCCCAATGTCACTAATCATCAAAGAGATGCAAATTAAAGCCACAATGACATATCACCTCATGCCTGACAGAATGACTATCATCAATAAATCAACAACCAACAGTGCTAGCAAGTTGTGGAGAAAAGAGAACCCTAGTCCACTGTAGACAGCAATGTAGAATGGAGCAGCCACTGTGGGAAACAGTTTGAAATTTCCTTAAAAAATTAAAAATGGAACTGCCTTTTGACCCAGCAGTCCCACTTCTGGGAATATATCTAAAGAAACCCAAAACACTAATTAGAAAGAGCATAAGCACCCTAATGTTCATTGCAGTGTTATTTACAATAACCAAGACCTGGAAGTAGCCCAAGTGCTCATCAGTAGAGGAGTGGATAAAAAAGCTGGGATACAAGGTGGGGGGTGGTGTAATCATAGGAGGGAGGTGGGGATAGCTGGGGTGTGGGCAGTGGTGGGGAGAAAAGGCAGAAAACTGTACTTGAACAACAATAATTTTTTTTAAAAGGAAAAAATAAAGAAGGATATATATCCTATTTTAATATATAATGTTTATATATATAC
This sequence comes from Anoura caudifer, assembly GCA_004027475.1. NCBI lineage: Eukaryota > Metazoa > Chordata > Mammalia > Chiroptera > Phyllostomidae > Anoura > Anoura caudifer. The sequence continues at coordinate 1,158 of PVKU01017245.1, read as the reverse complement.
ATATATTACTGCTACCAAATGTACATTGTGCATCATCTATCAAGAATATACTATATTAATTTATCCATAAAAATATTGTAATGCTTTTTTAAATGTTCCTTAAAAAAAAGCTGTGATACAGTTTTGACCAGTGTGGTTCAGTTGGTGGGGTGACATACTGCAAAGCTAGGGTCGCCAGTTCGATCCCCAATCAGGGCACATGCCTGGGTTGCAGGTTCTGTCCCAGGTAGCAGCACATGCAAGAAGGCAACTGATCTGTACTTATCGCATTGATGTTTCTTTCTCTGACTTTCTTTCTCCCTTCTCCTCTCTCTAAAGAATAAATAAATAATAAGTTTAAAAATAAAAGCTGTGGAACATTCACACAGTGCATAAGCCAGTCAGATAAAGACAAATACCATATGATCTCACTTATATGTAGAATCTAATAAACAAACAAAACAGAAACAGAAGCACGGATACATGGAACAGACTGACAGCTGTCAGAGGGGAGGGAAGTTGGGGGCTGGCTGAAAAAAAGTGAAGGGATTAAGCAAAAACCCCCATATATATTTGTGTGTGTATATATATGAAACCATGTGTGTGTGTGTGTGAGTGTGTGTATCACATAGACACAAACACCAATGTGGTGTGGTAAAGGGGGCTCAGGCGTAGGTGGAGGTGGGCAAAAGGGGAATGGAGACAAAAAGATACTTTGCTTGGGGCAATGTGTGCACAATGAAGTGTACAGATGATGTTTTATTGGGAGCCAATGTCATTCTAGTAAGTTTAATAACAATTTTTTAAAAATCATAAATAGGTGTTAGAATCTGTAAAATGCTTTTTCTGCATCAATTGATATGATTTTTATATTTTAGTCTCTTGATCTGGCAAATGACATCAATTTTTCACATTTTTTTTAAATTAAATTTTATTTTAATTGTTGTTCTTATACAGTCTTCTGTTTTCTACTCCCATCCCGTCCCTCCACCCCAGCCCTCCCCAGCTCCCTTCCATTTCCAACCCCCCCCAGCTTTTGTCCATATGTCTTTCATACTTGTTGCTCTAATCCCTTCCCCTTTTCCCTGGATATTCCTATCCCTCTCCTCTCTTGTTCTCAATTTTAGTGTCTTTGGTTATATTATGCTTGTTTGTTTGTTTTTTTGATTAGGTTCCTGT
>PVKU01017244.1:0-12075 GCA_004027475.1 Anoura caudifer | reverse complement strand
CTTTCTCCCGACATTCCGCTTGTTTAGGGGCCAGTAGGGAGAGTCAGCGTGTACATGTCAGGAAGGTCCCTGATGAGACAAATGTCCCTGTCCGAGCGGACGCCGCCCCGGTGGACGTCTGGTTCTCACTGTGCGCTCGGCCGGGGAAGGGCGGAGACAGAGTTTGGGGACAGTTCTGGTCCCTCAGTGAAGTGGTTGACGGGGAGGGTCTTCTTCGCTGTAGCCACCGAGAGCAGTTCTCCCTAAAGATGAACGTGAACTTTGATACTGTAAGAAAATTGGGCGGTTGGCATGTGGACTCGAAGAACCAGGCAGAAGGTGTCAGAGGACAGTAGCTCCCCACCCACCCCTCCTTGCTGAAGTTGGGGCCTTTCTTGCGTCGGGAATCCCTCGGGGGTCGGTGTTGGTCTGTGACTTGCTTTGCTGGATAACGGGGACCACAGCGTTGGCGGCCTCCTTCTGCCCTCTACTGTCTCCAGTGTGACCCGGCCCCAGGTCACAGCCCCCAGAGCCGATGTGACAGCACCCCCTGTACATTCTGGGATGGACCCTTCCCCAAACTCAGGGACCCCAGAGCCGAGGTGACGGAACCATTCATCTTCCTGGTCGGACAGTTTTTCAGATGCACAGGGGACAGAGCCAGTGTGGCGGGCTCCCTACTCTGTCACGTGGGAGCCCTCCCCACGTCCGCAGGACTCGGCTGTCACGCAGGACTCCTCTCTTTCCCAGGTCGGGGCCCTCTTCACTGTGACAGGACCCCACTGCTCGCAGGGAGAGGCCCCTTCCCACACTCCCAGGACCCAGAGTTCAGATGGCAGGGACCCCTACTTTCCTAGTGAGGGGCCAACCCCACATTCACAAGACCCCGAGGTGATGAGACAGCACCCCAGCCGTCTGACGTTGGACCCCCACACACTCTCTGGGACCCTGGCTGATGTCAGAAGACCAGGTGTCCTCTCGGGTGGGACCTCTCCTCCTGCTCACAACACCCAGCGCTGACTCGAAACCACAGCTTCCTCCCCCTGGAGGGGCTTCTTCCTGCAATTCCCAGACCCAGGGCTGAAGTGACAGGACCCCCAGCTTTCTCTGAGAAGCCCCTGTTCCCACACCCACAGTGCACAGGTGATGGGACAGGACCCATCACACTCACAGGCCTGCATGTTCCCCACAGTCATGGACCCACAGCCTCCCTGCACCTCGTGATCACAGGGCCGGTGCGGCAGAGCCCTGTGCTCTTGGAGGGGAGCTGTCTTCAGGTTCCCAGGACCCAGAGCTGAAGTGACAGGAGCCCCTGCTCTCTCAAGTCAGACTCCCCCCCACCAGGGTCAAAGGTGAAGGGTTGGGACACTTACATTTCACAGGGAGGGGTCTTTCTCAACCCTCACAGGACACAGGCGTGCAGTAATAGGACACTGCTGTCTCTCGTGTGGTCCTCTCCACACTCTAGTGGCTCAGGCCTGAGGTCACAGGACCCTTGGACCCACAGGTCTCAGGTGGGGCCCCTCCCCTTGCTTATAAGACTCAAAGGTGACCTGACACAACCTCTTATGCTCTCTGGTGAGGACCCAAACCTCATGTCAGGAGGCTCCATCCTCTCTTAGGTAATAGTACTTCTCCCAGCAGTCAGAGGACCCAGCAGCCAGAGGGCTGACTTGGCAGGACCCCTGCTCTCTGGGGGTGGGCCCCTTTTTCACACTCTGCTGCTCGCCGCCATCTAGCACGCATCTTTGAAACAGCATCTGGGTGGAGGCCAGCAGGAAATGCTACTTTTGTCGCCACCTTGTGGACATCTTGGGAATAGCACCTTTTTCCGTAGCATCTGCTTCTATCATTTTGCAAGGTCCCTTTGAAGGCCCATGGCACCTCCCACCATCACAGCCTCAGTACATTTTGTGTGTCCACGTTTCCATTCTATCCCTGATGCTCTTCTGCATGTGGGGTTCCCGACTCTCTCATGTGAGTGAGGTTCTCATGCCTATGCACGTCTCAAACTTGGTTGTTTCATTTGGTAATCTGTTTTATACCTGTTGGATTGTTAGACCAGCCCAAAGGTTCTTCAGGTTAGAGGAAGGATTGTTTCTCCACCACGTAAGCAAATAGTCAGATATTTAATAGGAAGTGAATTTGGGAAGTACATGTTCGTAACCATTTACTTAAGCAAGATTTAATAATTTACCTGAAGTAACTTATTCTCAAAACTGAATGATTAGCTCAATGAAATGTGGAGCAATGTACTAATGTAGCTTGTTGATGTAAAATTTCTATGTAAGGTTTCAGAGGCATTAATGAAAACAACCAACATTTTGCACTTGGCACATTGATTTTAAACTGGCTGTTAGGAAAGGGAAGACTGGGAAATTACTTAGGATTGTCATCTCATTTATTCCTGAGAGATTTCGTTGCCAAAACCGGGTTTAGGAAGAGAGCTTCAGCACAGCTTTAGATGGAAGTACTCCTAACAAGAGCTTGTTAACCCTCTTACCTTAGTCCCTGTGTCATCAAGTTTTTGGAAGATAAGAAAATCTCATCACAAGTGGTGAATGTGTGTGTGGCCCTTTTCCCACTGAAGATGCATGAACATAAGCGACATTTTCAGCCACTTTGGCTTTCTCACTTCAAGAGAGGTACAAGAGCAACGGCAAGGCAACAGAAGTTTTGTGGTGTGTATGGAGATGTTGCTGTGAGTGATGGAATGTGTCAGAAGTGGAATGCCAACTTTCATGCTGGGATTTCTTTAGCACAGTTGCACGAGTCGGTAGACCAGGTGCAGTGGAGAGCCGTGGAGGGGAGACGTTCACTGAGGACACACCACGTAATGGCACGCGGGAGACAGGCTACATACTCAGAGGGTCGAAATTGGGCATCAAGAATTATTTGCACCAGCACGGGGACGTTAATCGCTTTGACGTTGCATTCCTCAGCAGTTAAGTGGGGTGGTGGGGGACCCGTTTGGACTGCATTTCCTCAAGCAGTCCCTACTGAAAACTAAGGAAGACATTCTGCTTTCAAGACGAATTTTGAGGGGGGATGAACTGTTGATGTGTTAGAATAACGTGGAGCGGGGGAGTTGAGGGAAAGGAAGGAACCACCACCAGCAGCCCCTCCAAGGGCGGTCTTCATCCAAAGGAGGTGATGTGGTGCATTCCCGAGGGTGTTCTGCAGTGGGAGCTCCTTGCAGAAACCCAGCGGGTTACTCCCAGCAAGTGCTGCTCCCCATCAGGGCGACTGAAAGCTGCGTGTGGGAAAGCGTTCAGAATGTGTCAGCAGAAGACGCAGAAGGTGCATGACCATTTAGTTCAGTCTTTCCGAATTTCTCTAAATGCGGAGAAATTTCCATTCCCTGGAAGACTGCAGAAGGCACCCGGAAGAGTTCTCTGCTCCGAAAGAGAACGATGTTGTGGGAAGATGGAATGGTGAAGTTGCCTGAAAAGTGGCAGAGGGCAGTGGAGCAAAGTGGTGACTACGTTGTCCAGTTGTTGTTCAGTCACATTGTTGGGGGAAAATGAAAAGTACGCCTGTCTTGGCACCTGATGGTAGAAAGCGAACTAACGTTTTCTACCAAGACAGTTGTTCGCTGTGTTCCAAGTGTTGGTCTCTGCTTCTATCTCGTGGCCATTTTGGGGAATGACGCCTCAGTACAGGTCGGCAGTAAAAGTGGTTGTTGATTCCAGTGGAATATCAATGACTTTTGATGGCAGGGACTTTTACAAGTGCATTTGAAAACATCTAAATGTCAGGGCTGTCCATTTACCTTGTCACTGGTTTCCAGATTAACGGCCGGGAGAACAATTAGCTTGTTTTATGTGACATTTCTTGGATCTGGCTGTGTAGTGTGATACAGTCAGGTTTCTACAATTTCCAGGTGTGTTTGAAAATAGTAACTTGCTTTGTTGCATCTTTCTTAAACAACGCGGAGGTAGAATTTATTTAAAATTCTCCACCCAGAGTTCAGAGAAAGTAAGTAAAATACAAGCTCTCTCATTTTATGTGTGTGCCCCTACAGACATGTTTATGAGCTCGTTTCCTCGGCTTTGCCTAGACTGAGTTTACTGTGTTAGGTTCATTATAATGGTAAAAAGGGAAGGGACCTTTTTGTGAAGGCAATAGTAGCAGTGTGTTTCCACCTGTCGGTCTCTGCTGCCATCTGGTGGTCATTTTTTGAGACTGACACTGCAGTTCAGGTCTGCAGGAAAAGTGGTTGATTCCAGTAGAGTATCAATGGCTTTTGACGGCAGTGGTGTTTACAAAATCACTAGAAAATGTCTAAATATCAGCACTGTCCAGTAACCTTGTCACTGGTTTGCAGGTTAAGGGCAAATGGAGCGATGAATGCGTTTTATGTGACGCTTGTTGGAACTGGCTTTGTAGCATAATAAAGTCAGGCTCTGACAAGTTGCAGGTGTGCTTGAAAATCATTTGTAATTTCATTGGTCTGTTGCGGCTTCCTTAAACAACGAGAAAAGTAAAGTCTATTCACTATTTTCTACCATGGTGTAAAATGTAAAATAGAATACATAAATAAAATAAAACCGTCATTGTTTTATGTATGAAATGTCTTAGGGACATGTCTTGGGGCTCTTTGTCTCTCTTTTGTCTGTTGTCTTTTACTATTTTAGTTTCCTCGTATGGGTGCAAAACCTGGTACATTTCCAGTGTCTGTTTCTAACATGTGTATTTCTGGGTGAACATTTTCAAGTTTTGGCATGTAGTATGTTAAGCATATTTCAGTTAAAGTGATTTTGTATCTCAAATGGTGTTTCATTTTGGAGATTGATTAGGTGTCTGTTTCATGAATACCAAACAACAGAACCCTGCAGTCACCCACTTTCAGTGAATTCTTGCTTAAGTGATATGAGAGCAAAAAACTCACTGCATATGATTTCAATGCTGCGACGCTGGTTGAAGCCTGTTTTACACCGGGTTAGCCAAAAAGTCAGTTCGGTCCCTCACCACCCCCACCTTCACTCTCCTATCATGTGGACTGTGGTTCACGTATTTGTCTTTAACTATATTTGAAACCCTTTGGTTAAAGTGTATCATAAGAGATGTCCTATCAGCGTGCATTAAAAATAAACTCATCAGAACTGTTGAGTGTGTGGCCATTTTCATATTGAAGATGGATGAATAGAAGTAATATTTTCAGTACATGACACTGTGGCATATTCAGAGGGTTAAAATGCCAGTAAAATGTAATACAAGATTTGTGGCATGTAGGAGAAGGTGGTGTGATGAATTGAACGTGTCAGAAGTGGTTTGCAAAGTTTCTCGTTGGAGATTTCTCGTGTGAGGGTTCCCCACACGTTGGATGGACCAGTCTCAGTCGATAGCCATCCAGTCCAGATGTTCATCAAGCACAGACCGCATTATGCCACGCAGGAGACAGGCGACATATTCAAAAAACCCTAAGCAAGCGTTGAAAATCATTTCCACCAGTGTGGTTACATTAATCGCTTTGATGTTGGTGTTCACAGAAGTTAAGAGGGGAGGAGGAGGGATCCCTGCCTGACCACATTTCCACATCAGATTGTCTGCTGATACGTGAGAAAAACGTTGCATTTTCAAGACAAATTGTGGAGAGGGGGATGAATCATTGATATTTCACACGAATGCGAATCAGGAGAGATCGTGGGCACAGGAAGGCAACCACCAGCAGCCACTCCGAAGTGTGGTCTGCATCCAGAGAAGGCGCTGCTGTGCACATGGTGGGATCACTAGTCAGTCCTGCACTAGGAGCTCCTTGCTGAAAACCAGGTGGTCACTTCTAAGAAGTACTGCTCCCCATTGGACCAATGGAGCTCGCCGCCCCGGGGAAAGGTCCTGAATTTGTCAGCAGAAGGTGCATAATCGTCCATCAGGAAAAGGCGAGAAAGCATGTTTCTCTTTGGTGACCAGGGGAAAACGGTTCCAGCCTGGCTGGGCAGTCCCGATTCATCCGCAGTGCTCATAAGACGTTGTATCCTCAGACTGCCAGGTATTTCAGCAATGTTTCCTAAATTCTCTTAGGGGAGAAAATTTTCCAGTCCGTGGAAGACTGCAAAAGGCACCTGGAAGAGTTCTGTGCTCCAGAAGATAACAATGCTGTGGGCAGATGGAATGGTGAAGTTGACCGAATGATAGCAGAGGACAATGGAAGTAAGTGGTGAAACCGCTGTCCAGTCACATTGTTGAGGAAAAGGAAAAAATGTGCCTGTCGTTGCATCTGACCGGAAAATCCCACTGAACCTTGTGGCCAAGCAGATAGTAGTGTCCCAAGTGTCTATCTTTGCTGCCATCTCGTGGTCACTTTGGGGCATGACATGTTAGTTTAGGTCTTCAGGAAAAGTGGTTGATTCCCGTGAAATATCAACTTTTGATGGCAGTGGTATTTACAAACGCATTCGAAAACATCTAAATGTCCGGACTATACAGTTACCTTGTGACTGGTCTCCAGAGTAACGGCTATGGGAGCAATTAGCATGTTTTATGTGATGTTTCTTGGAAGTGGCTTTGTAGCATAATAAAGGCAGGTTTTTTACAAGTGCCTAGTGTGCTTGAAAGTCATTTGTAATTTGCTTTGTCTGTTGCACCTTCCTTATACAACACAGAGATAAAACTTACATATAACGATGCTACAGGAGATACAAAAAAAGCAAAGTAAAATACCAGCGCCGTCCTTGTATGTACGTGCCCTTCGGGACGTGTCTAGGGGCTCGTTTTCTCCACTTTGCCTGGACTTTGTTTACCATGTTGGGTTCCTCATATGGGTGCAAAACTTGTGCATTTCCAGGTTCTGTTTTTCGCCTGTGCATTCAAGGATGAAGATTTTTTTCTCAAGTTTTGTTACAGAGCATCTTTACCATCATTAAGTCCAGTTATTTTGTAATTCCAATGGCAGTATATTTCAGAGGTTCTGTAGGAGTGTAGTTCAGAAATCCCAAAGAACAGAACTTTCTAGTCATCTATTCTCTGTGAATGCCAGCTGAAGTGCTCTGAGGGGAAAAACGATATTGTATTGGATTTTGAGGTGGCGATGCTTGTTGAACCTTGCCTCAAATCAGGCTGGTAAAAATGTCAGTTGGGCCTCCCACCCTCCCCCACCACCCCCCCACCTCATTACCTCACTCTGATCATGCATACTTGCCTTTAACGTCATTCATAATCATTTTGTTAGACTGCGTGGTGACAGCTGTCATACCTGCTTGTGCTAAAAAAAAAATCTCATCACAACTGGTGAATGAATGTGTGGTCATTTTAACACTGAAGATGGATGAACATAAGCAACATATTCAGCTCTTTAGGCTTTGTCATTTCAAGAAAGGTGCAAGCGCAACCGTAAGGCAAAGAAAAACTTGTGGAGTGTATGGAGACATTGCTGTGAGTGATGGAATGTGTCCAAAGTGGATTCTGAAGTTTCATGCTGGAGATTTCTCATGTGCAGTTGCCTCATGGGTCGGCAGACCAGACGCAGTGGAGAGCCATGCAGGGCAGATGTTCACTGAGGACAGACCACGTTATGGAACATGGGAGACAGGCCACACACTCAAAGTATCCTAATCAAGCACTGATTTCAAGCAAAATCAATTTGCACCAGCACAGTTAGGTTAGTTGCCCTGATGTTTGGGTTCCACAGAAGTTAAGTGGGTAGAAGGGGGGACCCATCTTGACAGCATATCCACATGTGGCTCTCTATTGAAATGTAGGGAAAACATTCTATTTTCAAAATAAATTGTGGGGGAGGATGAATTGTTGATATGATAGAACAATGTGGAATGGGGGAGATTGAGGGTCAGCAAAGGAACCAACACCAGGCCCCTCCAAAGGGTGGTCTTCATCCAAAAGAGGTGATGTTGCTCTTGTGGTGGTTTCTGGAGGGGGTCCTGCAAAAGGGGCTCCTTATAGAAAGCTAACAGGTTATTCCCAAGAGGTACTGCTCCACATCAGACCAACCGAAAGCACCGCCTGAGGGAAAGAGTCTGGAATTTGTCAGCAGAAGACACATAAGCTTCATGATAAGGGGAGAATGCACGTTTCTCTTTGGCAACCAGTGAAAAATGGTTCCAGCCTGGGGGCACAGTCCTGATTCATCCGCAGTGCTCACCAGACCTTGCACCTTCCCCTGGCAAGTTACTTCAGTCTGTGTGAATTTCTCTTATTGGAGAGAAATTTCCATTCCCTGGAAGACTGCAGAAGCCACCTGGAAGAGCTCTCTGCTCCAGAATATAACAAAGTTGTGGGACCATGGAATGGTGGAGTTACCTGAAAGGTGGCAGAAGGCAGTGGAGCAAAAATGGTGACGACCTTGTGCGGTCACCGTGTTTGAGGGAAAATGAAAAGTGTGCCTGTCATCGCATCTCACAGTAAAAAGGGAAGGAACCTTTCAGCCAAGCCATTTGTGGGATATGCGTTCCAAGTGTCGGTCCCTGCTGCCATCTCGTGGCCATTTGGGGGGATGACACCTTAATGCAGGTCAGCAGGAAAAGTGGTTGGTTCTAGTGGAATATCAATGACTTTTGATAGTAGTGGTATTTACAAGTGCATTCCAAAGCGTCTAAATGTCAGCACTGTCCACTTACCTTGTGAGTTGGGTGTAGGTTAAAGGCAAAAGGAGCGATGAACGTGTGTTATCTGACATTTTTTTGGTACTGGGTTTGTAGGGTAAGAGTCGGGTTTTCACAAGTTCTAAGTGTGTTTGAAAATTATTTGTAATTTACTTTGTCTGTTGCAGCTTCCTTAAACAAGAGGAAAATAAAACTTATTCAAAATCCTCCATCCATAAATAGAATAGAATAGAATAGAATAGAATAGAATAGAATAGAATAACATCAGTATCATGTCATGTACATGCCCTTTCGGACAAGTGTAGAGAGACATGTTCCCTCTCGTGTGTCTTGGCTTCATTCATTCTTTTCAGTTCCTAACATGGGTGCAACTCTTGTACAATTTGAGGTTTTGGGACTAACCTGTGTGTTTAAAGGTGCAGATTTTGTTCTCATGTTTCGGTATGTAGTATCTTTAGTATCATTCAGTTCAAATTATTTTGTCACTCACATGGTGGTTCATTTTGGAAGGTCTGTAGGAGTCTATTCCAGAAGTACCAAGTAGGGGAACTTTCCAGTCACCCATTTTCAGTGAATTCTAGCTTGACTGCTGCATGAGCAAACAACATACTGTAAATGATGGGATTCTGGCTGAAGCTTTGTTTATACCAGGTTGGTCCAAAAGTCAGTTCGGCCCCCCCAACCCTCACTGCTCCACCCCATCACATGACTCTGGTTTGCTAACTTGTCTAACTTCATTCAAAAGCATTGGGTTAGACTGTATGGTGACAGATGTCACACCAACGTGCATTTAAAGAAAAACTCATTGAAACCATTGTGATTTTGTGGCCATTTTCATACTCAAGAGGGATGAACATAAGCAACACTTTTGGCACTTTAGGCTTTGTCATTTCAAGAAAGGTGAAAACACAAGTGGAATGCAAAAATAAAGATTTGTAGTGTGTATGGAGAAGGTGCTGTAGGTGATGAAATGTGTCAGAAGTGGTTTGCAAAGTTTCATGCCCAAGATTGCTCGCACAAATGTACACCACGGGTCTGGCAGACCATTTGCAGTTCAGAGCCATCAAGTCCAGATGTTAACTGAGGACAGACCACATGGTGCCATGTGGGAGACAAGTGACATACTCAAAGTATCCAAATCGAGTGTCAAAAATAATTTGCACCTGCATGATTAGGTGAATCGATTTGATGTTTGGGTTCCACAGAATTTAAGCTGGGCAGGGGGATCTTTCTTGACCTTATTTCCACATTTAGTTCTCTACAGAAATATGTGGAAACCATTCTGCTTGCAAGCAAATTGTGAGGGGGTGTGCACCATTGAAACTTGAGAATAATGTGGAATGGGAGAGATGGTGGGCAAATGAAGGAACCACCACCATGAACCCCTCCACAGGGCTGTCCTCATCCAAAGGAGGTGGTGTTGCCTGTGTGGTGATACCAGAGGGAATCCTGTAGGAGGAGCTCCTTGGGAAAATTGGCAACACGTGCTGCCACATCAGACCAACTGCAAGCACTGCCGGAGGGAAAGAGTGGAAGCGGAAGACGGGGAAAGCTTCAGGATGAGGCGGGAACGCACGTTTCTCTTTGGTGACCAGGGAAAAATGGTTCCAGCCTGGCCGCGCAGTCGTGATTCACCAGCAGTACTCACCAGACGCTGCACCTTCCCATGGCGGTTTAGTTCGTTATTCCAAATTTCTCTTAGTGGAGAGAAATTTATTTTCCCTGGAAAACTGCAGAAGGCATCTGGAAGAGCTCTCTGCTCCTAAAGGTAACAGTGCTGTGGAATGATGGAATGGGAAGATGATGGCAGGGGGCAGTGGAATTGAATGGTGATGACGTTGTGGAGTCACAATTTTGGGGGAAAATGAAGTGTGCCAGTCATTGCATCTTGAGTATCTAGATGCCAAGGAACCTTTCAGCCAAGCCATTTGTGGGATATGCTTTGCCTGTGTAGGTCTCTGCTGCCATCATGTGGCCATTTACGGGAATGACACCTTAGTGCAGGTCAGCAGGAAAAGTGGTTGATTGTGTGGAATATCAATCCACTTTTCATAGTAGTGTAATTTAGAAGCACAGTTGAAGATGTCCAAATGTCAGGACTGTGCAGATACTTTGGGAATGGTCTCCAGACATCCTCCAAGGGAGCGATAAGCGCGTTTTATGTGACATTTCTTGGAACTGGCTTTGTAGCATAATAGAGGCAGGTTTTTACAAGTGCCGTGTGCTTGAAAATTGTTTGTAATTTGATTTTTCCGTTGCAGCTTCCTTAAATAACACGGAGGTCAAATGTATTTGAAATTCTCCAGCAAGAGGTAAAAAAAATCAAGTACAAGCACTTTCATTTTATGTACATGTCCCTCAGGACATGTCTATGGGCTCGTTTCCTCCACTTTGCTTGGACTTTGTTTACTATTTTAAGTTCTTAGTACGGGTGCAAAACTTGTGGATTTCCAGCTTCAGTTTGTAACCTGTGCATTCAAGGGTGAAGATTTCTTTGTCAAGTTTTAGTACAGAGCATCTTTACCACCAGTCATGTCCAGTTATTTTAATTTATATATTTTTATTTCCTTACTTTTATCGGTTTTTATTGATTATGCCATTACAATTTTCCCAATTTTTCTCCCTTTCTCCCCCCTCCACCATTTACCGCCAAACCTCCAGCATTCTCCCCCCTTTGTTCATGCCCATGTGTTGTACATGAGTTCTGTTTCCTATGCCATTTTTTAATCTCTATTTTATGCCTACTAATTATGCTTCTTCTTCCCTGTACCTTTTTTCCACCCCTATTCCTCCTTCCTCCCTCCCCACTGAAATCCCTCCATGGGATGTCCATTTCTCTGATTCTGTTCCTGTTCTAAATATTTGCGTACTTGTTTTGTTTTTCTTTTCTTTTTGGTTCATTTCTTGATAGTTGAGTTTGTTGTCATTTTACTGTTCATAATTTTTGATCTTCAATTTCTTAGATAAGTCCCTTTAACATTTCATACAATAAAAAGGGCTTGGTGTTGATAACTACTTTAACTTGACCTTATCTGGGAAGAACTTTATCTGCCCTTCCATTCTAAAGTGATGGCTTTGCTAGATAGAGTCATCTTGGATGTAGGTCCTTGCCTTTCAAGACTTCAAATACTTTTTTCCAGCCTCTTCTTGGCTGTAATGTTTCTTTTGAGAAATCAGCTGATAGCCCTACGGGCACTCCTTTGTAGACTGTCTCAATTTCTCTTGCTACTTTTAAGATTTTTCTCTTTATCTTTAATCTTGGGTAACTTAATGATGATCCGCCTTGGTGTGTTCCTCTTTGGACCCACCTTCTTTGGGACTCTCTGGGCTTCTTGGAAGTATACTTCCTTCACCAGATTAGGGAAGTTTTTCTTCATTATTTGTTGAAATTGGTTTTCAATTTCTTGCTCTTGTTCTTCTTCTTCTGGCCTGCCTATACTTGATATTGGAACATTCAGTGCCACCTCCTCTGCCAACAGTACACCAGGAGTGTAGGACTGTCCGTCTCCCATGGCCCATGCCGAAAACCACAGAATAT
>PVKU01017243.1:0-12081 GCA_004027475.1 Anoura caudifer | reverse complement strand
GTTAAAGGTTATAGATATGTTAAATGACCATTCTGGGGGTTATCTGCAAAACCATTGCCCCTTCCCCCAACTCATACCTGTGGGGGAGGGGGTGAGGACATCTTATATGTCCCTCTAATATTCCCTGGACACCGTGAGTTCTGGGCCCCATTCCAACTCCCTTTTGGGGCCCCCCTCTTGGCTGCACCCTGTTACAGTATCAAAGGTTTAAAACCAAAATAATGATATTTTCATACATAAATGAGTCTAATAAGATTCAGAAAATTAAGTGGATAGGCAGACCATGAATTAGGAGGAAAACCTGTTTAGAGTAGGACAAAACCAGTGTTGGTATAGACACATTGGCTTTGGCCCCTAGCAGAGTGTTTTCCATTTCCATCAGGCGGAGCTATTTGTTTTATTCCTGGAGAATGAACAAGAAGAGTGTCTGACCTCATTGAATTGGCAGGGTGCCTGAAGAGTAATGTTATGCTATTCTCTCCTTGCTTGTCACTATGGATAGCACTGTGATCGAAAGAAAGATGCAAACAGTCAGTGCTACAGGATGTAAACTTTCTTTAATGGCAGAGGTCATAGAAATTTATAAAGATGGTTACACAAAGCAGGAAATAACACAGCATGCCCTCAGATACAAATACCAATTCTAGAATTTCCATTCTGCCTGCATTCTAGAGACAGTCTCTAGGCCAGCCAGCTGAATCAGATGCAATCTACATGTGTACTGACTTCAGGTGAGCTTTTTGAGCTGCTGGGGAGTCCCATTTTTTTCCCAAGTCAATTCATTGCCCTATTATTTCAGATGGCAATTATCATGCTTTTTTCTCTTTTCATGAAGCACCAATACCTCCTGCCTTTTCTCATTCTTCTATGGCCTTTTTCTTATTTCACTGACAAAATAGAAACATTCAAAAGGGAACATTCATATCTTTACACCAAAGTCATCTTCAGTCTTCTGTACCTTACCCTTATTCTACATACTCCCTTATGTCATGACAAATGAACTCTTTATCTACTTATATAAGTCCAAACCCACTGCAAGTAAGTGACCTGATTCCATTTGATTTCTTAATCAAGGACATTGATCCAGGACTTGTTCTCCTTTTTCTCTTATATCATTATTTTTTCTCCTCAGCAATGAGTCAATCCTCTAAGAATGCAAACACATGATAACGTTTCTCTCCATCACACATTCCCCTCTGAATACTGTAACCATTTCTCTGTTGACATTTTAAGAAAAGTCCTCAACGGCTGTTTCTTATTTACTGTCTTCTCTTATTTTCTTGAGCCCACTCTGATAAGGCTTCTATCCCCATCAATCCACCAAAGCTTCCTTTTCAAGATTACCAATGATCTTCATGTTGCCAGATATAATGATCATTTCTCAGTTTTCACTATTTTTAATCTATTTTCTGCTACAATGCAGCTGAATACTGTCTCCTTTCAAAAACACATTCTTGACCTGGCTGGTGTGGCTCAGTGGATTGAGTGTCAGGCTGAAAACCAAAGGGTTGCTGGTTTGATTCCTGGTCTGGGCACGTGCCTGGGTTGCAAGCCAGGTCCCCAGTAGGGGGTGTGCAAGAGGCAACCGTACATCGATGTTCTCTCCCTCTTTCTCCTTCCATTCCCCTCTTTCTAGAAATAAATAAATAAAATCTTTACAAAAATGAAGGAACAAAATGAAAGTCAGTGTGCAGATACTGACATTGAAACCAATCAAATCACTCATTACTAATAAGAGATAGGTGGATACTTTTGAAGCTTTTATGTTTTCTGTAGAATTTACTTCATTCTATTATGATATTAAACCTCTATTACCTTAATACATCATATTAGATTTATTTATTTTTGTGGGGATTAACAAGATACATTTGGACAAGCACCCAGCATAAGGCCTGATGCTCAGAAAATGTTGGCTGGATTTGAATTTGTTTTGTTTTACCAGATCTACAGAGATATGCTCTATAAAAGAACCTAGAATCCTTGCTAATTTCTGCTTTTCTGAGTCGCTCTTTCATGATGTGTCCTCCAATGAATAGATATTGTTCATCACCTTGGGCATAGGCTTCATGGAATCATCTTTTGGGTGGAGTTGAGGGAGGGGGCCTCTAAGTTGGCATGTAGTTAATTGCATACATGAAAACATTTCACTTGTCATGGATAGAAGGTAGTATTTGTAATGATTTAAAAAATTAATCAGTAGAATATTTTGATATATTAAACTTGTCTTTCTCAATAAGGTAAAGTAGTCAGGCCCAAAATAATTAGATCCCACATCCACAAACCCTGCTGTGATAGGTTTGAAATTAGAAAAGAAGTTCAAGTGCAGGTACAAATGTTGATGGCAGTACATACACAAGGCCTGGAGACTAGTCAGAGATGCACTTGGTGTTATATTTACACCATTGAGAAAGGGTGTTCCTAAGCTTGTTGTTTTTTAACATTTTTGTGATATTTTTATGATTAGCCACCTCTGGTTCAGTGTAGCTCATGGAATTTATTTGCAACCATCTGGTCTTTGAATATTATTGCTCCTCTCTGCTTTTCTCAATTCCTAAAACTGTCTTAGACACAGAGGTTCAGTTCAAAGTTTAGGAGTGGAAAAGTATAGCTCTTTTAATAACAACAAAAGACAACTAAGATTTTTGCATACTTCCTATATCTAAAGTTCAGCACATTACAGCTATTCTCTCATTTTATCTTCACAAAACCCCATGGCAGTGGATTGCAAGGTGTGGTCCTCAGACCAGCAATATCAGCATCACCTGGGAACTTGAACTTGTTACAAATGCTAATTTTCAGGCTCCACACCAAACCTACTGACTCAGACACTTCAAAGGCGGGAATCAGCTTTCTGTGTTTTAACAAGCCCTCTATGTGATTTTGATGCAGGTTAAAATTTGAGAACCCCTGCCCTATGTTAACATGACACTACTATGACAGTACTATCACTGCTATCATATATATGAGCTCAGAAGCAATTGTTTTAGCAACGTTTTTAACTGGCTCTTTAATGTCCAGTCCTTAAACTCTCTTATCCTAAAGGAATGGGATTTTGATGGTGCTACTTTGCTTTTGCAGCAAATACATTAGCATGCATCTATTTGGGTCAGTTACTGAAAATAAATTCTTAGATGGAAATTAGATTGCAGAGAGTTTATAGGAGAGCCCTCAGGAACATCACCTGTGGGGTGTGAAGGAAGTCACTTGATGCAGATAGCCCCAGTAGATGGTATGTGAACCTGAGCCAAATTGTCTTAGCAGAAGGCCTTCAATGTCAATGTTGCCAGTGGATGAGGGCATCAGTGCCTCAGTCTTGAAGAGGGGGAGCTGGGGAATTCTCTTAGCACCCCATTTTATATACTACAACATTGCCTCTCCCTCAAACCTTTTTATAAAGTACCTTGTATAATGTTTTAATGTGATTGAAGCATTTTGATAAGTAAAGGAGAGTTGAAATTAGCTTTAATCAGACTTTTGGCAACATTGTAAAAAATTAGGAACCAAAGTTCAGCAAAGTAGGTAAGAGTTGATGCTACAGAAATGAACTGAAAAGATTAAAGACATTGGGAGCAGTGACAACAAGAGAAACAAGTGAGTGGTGTGATTAAAAAGAAAGCAAATATGGAATGGAGGGCAGAGAAAAACTATGCAGAACCGTGCATTTCCAGAAAGTATATCTCTCAAAGTCAAATGTTCCTGAGAGCCCTGCAAATAGGCTATTGCTATTACCAGGTGGGAAGTCATCTGGGACCCTTTGAGAGAAGTACTAGCAGAGAGGCAACAGTTAAATAGAAAATGGAAAATAAATTAAAGATTGCCCTTCAACTTAAGAGAGAATCCATGACATACAGATAATTTTGCTTTTTTTGTTTTCTTACATGACAACAATATGTATTATTTTGGCTCAAAATCTCCTAATATAAGGGTAAAATAAGCCAGTTTGAAGAAAACATCTTGATGAATCATCTTGTTTCTGCATTTAGTTCTGTCATGAATCCATGTCTGTAGTTTATTCTTCACTAAGAGAGTGGGTTTGTTTGTTTGCTTTTTTATTTCTTATTATTATTCTTATTCTTATTTTTATTCTTATTCTTATTCTCTTATTCTTATCCATTATTGCCATTTGGGGCTATGTAGGTAGATATGAAGTACTAATTATCCCTTCTATTTAGAACTTTCAAATCTGAATTCAGAGAGAAGATAGGTGACACATTTATTTATATAAATTTAAGAAAAATACAAATTATATGTATGAGGAATTCTGGTAATACTTAGTAAATTGAACACCTGCATTTATTTTCATTTTCTGTCCAAAACCACTAAGTTGGCAATGAAGGAGATAAAAGAATTAACTCACAATAAGATGGAAACAATAGGAGAGAAAACAGCATAAAAGAAAATGCAAACAAGAAAGCAAACTGGGCAAGTGGAAATTGCACTAAGAAACCATATTAAGCTGATGTATTAGGCTATAATGTAGGAAGCACAGAAGTAGATGAGTCTGACCAGAAAAGTCTGGAAAGGCTGAGGAATGGGAGCAGAAATTGGCAATGATGGAAAGAGACTTGTTTGATAGGCTACATAAATAGCCTTAAATGAAATTCATATCCACTCCCTAGTGTTTGATGAAGACCAGAGATTTCACCCTGTGGATAACTTAAACCAGAGAGACTGACCTCAGGGACATGAAGCATTATGCAGGATTGGTTACAAACTCAACGTAGGGGGACAAATATAGAATGTGAACATCTGAGCTCTGAGAAACTCCCATTAACTCTCTTTCCAATTCAGCTCTGAGAATGATGGCACAGAGAAACAAAGGAGGGGGAGAATAAATATTAATTTTGGGAAAATTTTCTAAAAAATAGTTTTAGAACAAATGAAATACAAGAAAGGATACTACATGGCTCAATCTGGCATTATGTTACAGTTTGCATTTTAATAATAATACAAAACAGAGTGTTGATCTTTCCCCAAAATAAGAAGATGGGAAAAATACTGATTGGGGATGTGTGTTTAAAAGTTGAGGTGGAGAAGAAGTGCATAAGGGTACTGAATCCTCATATTTTACAGTAAAAATGTTAAAAGAAGTCATCAAGAGAGTGTAACCACTGGTTTACCTCAGCCCTTCTCCTGTACTTGGAATTTATGCTCTGCCTAGTATTTCTCCAGTGGGAGCTGTTACAAAGACACAGCTTTGAGGTAACCATGTGTTGTTGAGACCATCTGGACAAGATATGTGACAAAACCCAGTTAAGACCTCTATGTAAACCTTTAAGATTCTGGTGGGTGAGTGGGTGGGAAGATTCACCAGTAAATTTACTTGCTTATTAAAACTACCAACTATCAAATTGAATTGGTCTCCCTCTTTCTTTGATCTCTTCTTGCCTTACATGTACAGGGACCAGGTTACAAGCTAACAGAAAGGCAACAGATAGTATTGGAAATAAGAAAGAAAAGCAAGAAATAACAGTAGGGATGTTATATACTATTATATACTGAAATAGAAAGTGCCAAAGTAGTTGTAAGTGGTTGTCTCCTAAGAGGAGTAATCAGTTTGTGAAGGACAGGAAAGGATCTGCCGTTTTCTTCATAAACCTTATAATAATGGTTGTCTTTTGAAACTCTGTACATGTAAAATTAGATACAATTTTATGTACAACCAAATAATTTTAAATGCCCACCTATGGCATTTTCTGTGAACAGGTTGTGGAAAATAACCTTTTTAAATAGTTTTTCGTTCTAATTACTGAAGTAATCCTTTCACGTACCAAGGGTATGATACATTACTTACCCATTGGAGTATATTGTGCCTGCTATAAACATCTTTATGAAAATGAGGGCAGAAAAAATAGGCCTTTAAATTACACAGACTTCAGGTGATTATGGTTAGAAAATAAGCCCATTTATGGGGATGGTAGATGGGAGGGCAATTTTTTATTTATAATCAACTAGAAACTGACAGTATTGTTAGCATGTGGCAGGCAACTATGTTTGATTAATTTCATGGATGTAATGGCAGAATTTTTTGTGTCATAAGTAAATGACTCAGGTAAGAAAGATCAATACATAATCAGTGAATTTCCCCTTGACCATTGTGTATTCTATTACTCTGTGTAGGGGTTAACTGAATTTCACTTGAATTTCTATATTCATTTTCTAGTGTTAAAAACTTGTTAGAAATTCCAGTATAGAATAAATACTTTTAATAGACTAGACTTCACAGTTTGACTGTGTTTGAGTTTACAAAGTCAAAGATTTTACAAGTCGTAGACAAATATTTATCATTTTATATAATTCTTTAACATAAGCTATACTCTGAGTTAATTTTAGTGTATTTAGAATGTTACCAGTTTTTTATTATTAATAATTGTTATGACAAATTGTTTTTCTTTGAAAAATTCAAAATATTTGGGAATTTAGCAACTTGAATGAAAGTTGCTAGAGTAACTGAAGAAATTACAACTCTTCTAATAAAGACAAATGTGCCATATTGTTCCACAATAAATCAGGAAATGAATTTATATTCTATCTACACAGAGGTGACCTATCAAAATGACAAATTTTAGTTTTTACTGTATATTAAAATCCTTCTGGAAAGGCTGCCATGCCTAGTAATTAAAAGCATGAGTTCTGGATCCAGAATGGCTACACTCAAATTCCAGTTGTGCCACTTACCAAGGGTATTTTTTGGTATTGTACCCTTGCCAAGCTACTTAACACTTAGGACATAGATTCTTCATCTGTTAAATGGTTGAAGTAAAGATTAAATTAATTACTATCTTCAAAGTGTTTAGAAGAGCAAGTGACTTAGAGAAACACTATATAAATGTGTTGTTGTTAATAGAGTTATTATCATCATTATCCTCATTATTCCTCACTCATAACTTCTTATGAAAGGAGGAACTGGCTTGAGGGACCATGATAGAAAGGAAATTAATGAGTAGTAAGTGAGATTGTATCATTAGAGCAATTAAGAAGTCATGAATGCTGTATTTCTTTAATTAAGGGCTGTTAGATGAAACAAACAGCACCCTTTGCTGATATGTCAAAGTGAGAACATGACCTTTTATTTATTATTGGCTTTTTTTTCTTTAACAGATGATCAGTATATATTAATCTGTGTTGGTGATGATGAAGACTAAGGAAGGGAACATCAAGCCCACATACAATGCAGGTTCACAGGCAGGTCTCATGTCTTAAGTTTTTCACATGAAATCAATCTCTACCTTACTGCCAAGTACCAGAAATGACTCAGTCCTAAAGGGTGTGAGCTCTGGAATCAGACTACTTAGGTTCAAATCCCCATTTCCTTTCACAGTATCTGTGATCTTGGGTGAACTGCTTAGCCTCTTTAAGCTTCAGTCTTCTTGTCTATAAAATGAAGATCTAAACAGTACTAACATCATGAATTCAATAGAGCAGAGGTCAGTAAATTATGACTTACAGGCAAAATTCAACCTGCAATCTGTTTTTGTAAATGAAATTTTACTGGAACACAGCCAGATCCTTTTGTTTATACTTTGGCTTTCAGAGCTCAATAGGGTGACAGAGACATTATAGCTCAGAAAGCTGCAAACAATTTACTATCTGGCCATTTAGAGAAAAAGTTTACCAACCCCTGACTTAAGGGAATAAATAAGATAATGCATGTAAGTATGTATTCTGGTCCCTGGCACCTCACAAGTACTCAGTGAATATTAATGATTAGCTTTCTCTAATGCCAAAGATGCAAGAATCATTCATTAAGGCCTAAAATATACAGCTAATGTCTGTAAACAATGTGTATCTGAATGAATTTCTAACATATTTGGAAAGTCAACCTAATATTGCTATACTTCACCATTTTCCTGGCACTGGGTTATCTCATTCATTCATTCACTGATTTGTTGTGCCTCAGTTGTGTTCACATATCTGATGTATCAATAGGTTAGTGGATCAGCAACCTGTGGGCATCTGCCTGATTGATAGTTATGTGCAGAAGAGGAGAGAGGATATTCAGCACCTGGGAAGAGACAATGAAGCTACTGCCAGGGTCTGTCTTATGGTCCTTGGATGTGTATCTGTGTCCTTTTGAGAGAAATCCTGCTTTCTTATGAGACTGCCTGAAAAAAGGAAGCATGCTCTACTCTGCTTTTTATCCCAGGGACAAAGTAGGACATAAAATAAAGAGGAAAGCAGAGGGGTATTCCTCCTTTGCCGTTGTGATGTATACCATGGCTGCAGCCATGTTCTTCAGGACTGCAACCTTGGAAGCATCAGGAGATGGTGCCCTGGTACTACTATTCATGTTGTCTGTCACTCACAGGAGCCACAGGTACAGTGTAGAGGGTCAAGGGAAAAAAATTGTCCAGCAGATGTAAACAGATTATCTGCATATATCCTAGAGTATCCTAGAGTGGAGAAACCTAAAAACTAAGAAAACCCAGGGGTGCTTATAAATAGTTGGATGAAATTTTGAGGAAGGTAGAGGCTCTTGCCTTAAACATGTAGGTAAAAACTAGTGAAACTGAAGTTATTAATGCTATCACTTTTTTCATGTAAACAAGTTGGTGAAACCTAGTGCAACTTCACTGAGTACTATTGACATGAATGTGTATTGAGAATGTACAGAAGCTTTGATTGAAAAGAATTTAAAGATCACACTAAGCCCTGAAAAGCAAAAGATAGCTATCTACTTTTTGCCATTATAGCTGGTGGAAGAACTGCAAGAACTTGTCCATCCTCCTTGTTTTGTAGATGGGAAATCTGAGACTCAGAAGAGGTAATATGTCAAGGTCCTTCGGTTACTAGTTTGAGAGCCAGAACCAGACTCCATTTGAAAGCCTTGTTCTGATATGGGAGAGGAATCGATCAGGTGGAGTTTTCTCCTGCTTGCAAAGAAATGCCAAGCAGGCCTGCCCCTGCCATTTGTGCAGCCCAGGTCAATAGTATAAGGGAAGATCCACACACTATTTATCTAAAAATATAAATGTTCTAAATCAGGATAGCAAAGAATTAAATAAACTGCATTTTATTCTCTTATCTTGACAAATATACTTTTATAAATATCTGGAAATCCTGGTTCAAATTAGAGTTCTGAGACTCCTTATTCCCATGTATACCTCACTTTGTGTGGTAAGCTACAGATTAGGGAGGACCAGAATGCGATTCTAAAACTAGAATTCCAGATCAAGGGTCTCTCTTGCTAGATTCTAAGCATATTATGATAGCAAACATTTAGAATCAGGACAAGTGGAAACCACACAAAACCATTTTTGATCATTGAGAATGTAAACATTTATTTACTTTCTTTTTTAAAATTAAATTTATTGGCATAACATTGGTTAATAAAACTGTATACATTTTAGGTGTTCAAATTTATAATGTTGTGGCAGACACTGGCCAGCAGTGTCCGCATCGTTATGGATGAATGAAAACATGCACACAGACTACCCAGTCTGGTGGAGGAATAAGGACGACAGCATGGCTTTTCTCTCAAGAGGAGCAAAAGCCGTGGCCTCCACCATGACAGGCCTTTATTCTAATAATATCTCCTCACATTCCAAGATGGTTCTTCCTCACTATCCCGATTACCACAAAGAAGCCAATGCCCCTGATTACATCACAGAAGAAGGACATTAGCAAATGAATAAGCAGCCAGTTACACTGGGCCCACAAGGTACTTGCAGGATGAGTGAGTTTCAGCAAAGAGCAAACCTCAAAACAGCCTAAGTATATTATAAATCTGATTACCCATGAGGGAACCTATCTGTGGGCATGGGTCCTGTGTATCTCCGAGTGGGAGCTGGGCCCACACTATGCAGAAGGGTCTGACACATAATGCATCATCTATATATTGCATTGTGTGCTCACCACCCAAAGTCTAGTCTCCTTTCATCACTATATATTTAACCCTTTTTACTTTCTTTATCCCCCACCTAACCTCTTTCCCCTCTGGTAACCACCATACTGTTGTCTATGTCCATGAGTAGTTTTGTTTACTTATTTGTTGATTTCTGTTTTATACCCTACATATGACAAAACCATTATTTACAGCACATATCAATGAGATACAGCCCTGTGTCCCTTAAATACACTTGAGCTACTCATCCCCTTTCCCTTTCTGAATCCAGCTGAGCTAAAATGGAAGCATCAACAATTACAAAACATTTTAGCTAATAGAACCTCAGTCTGGTAGGCAGTTGGTCATCTTCAGGTACATCTACTTTACAGGGAAGCAGAGGATTTTGGAACCATATAAAAATAAATAATATAGGGTCCTGTAGATAGAAGCCAATTAAGTCAAACCTTAGGTTGAGACTTCTCTAGTTATTATCTCCACATAATAATCTCAATTTCAAGGCTCTAAGGTCTACTTGAGCCTCTTTAGTGTCTTTCAAATTTAGAAAAGAGAAAGAAAAACCTCCATTTTATTACTAGAAGAAGAGGAAATAGATTCTTTCTGTTCAAATGTTCAATATTATAGATCTTTGACTCTTCAACAGCATGCTTGTTTAGGCCATTTGGTAATTTTCCTTACTTAACATTTAGTGATATTCTACATGCTTTTAGTAATAGTGGTAGTGAATCAATTAATTATGAAAACATACTTCTTGTCCTAATTTTATCATTATTTCTACCACTCCTTCCTTCTGATTTTATTTACAGTGCCTTCATCCTTATTTCTATATCCAAAGAGAGGCAGTGTTCAATTTTCTTATGTTCTCAAAATGCTTTTACTTAAAATGGGAGCCAATTACATTCACAGCAGAAGAAAAGTATGGGCTTAAGGACTTTATACTTTCAACAATACATCTTCAAATGTGTTTCTATTGATTAACTAAGGAACTAGGACACTCAAGACCTTAAGGCAGGTTAAACATCTCTTCAAATAGTTTATCATGAAACTATTCAAAACCACTTAACAAAGCCTAGAAATGGCTTGGAAATCAGAAATATTTCATAAATTAGGTGGCATCAGTTAATAAGAAAAGAAAGATGCACAGTTATTTAAGAAATTTAAACAATAAAAATTATAGATACCAGTCTACTATGCTTTTATTCCACTTTATAATTCATCAAACCCTACATATATTTCTTGAGAATTCTAAGTACTTGATACAGATCAATGCTACCTTGATTTATTTATTTATTTATTTATTAAAATATATTTTATTGATTTTGCTATGACAATTGTCCCATTCCCCCCTTAATTCCCCTCCACTCTGTACACCCCCTCCCACTCACATTCCCCTCCTTTAGTTCATGTTCATGTGTCATAAGTTCTTTAGCTTCTACACTTCCCATACTATTTTTGCCCTCCCCCTGTCTATTTTCTACCTACCATCTATGCTACTTGTTCTATGTACCTTGTCCCCCTCTCTCCTCCTCCCACTCCCCTATTGCTAACCCTCCATGTGATCTCCATTTCTGTGGTTCTGTTCCTGTTCTAGTGTTTGCTTAGTTTGCTTTTGTTTTAGGTGTGCTTGTTAATATCTGTGAGTTTGCTGTCTTTTTACTATTCATATTTTTTTATCTTCTTTTTCTTAGATAAGTCCCTTTAACATTTCATATAATAATGGCTTGGTGATAATGAACTCCTTTAACTTGACCTTATCTGAGAAGTGCTTTATCTGCCCTTCCATTCTAAATTAAAGCTTAGCTGGATACAGCAATCTTGGATGTAGGTCCTTGACTTTCATCACTTGGAATACCTCTTTCCAGCCCCGTCTTGCCTGCAAGGTCTCTTTTGAGAAATCAGCTGACAGTCTGATGGGAACTCCTTTGCAGGTGACTGTCCCCTATCCCTTGCTGCTTCTAGAATTCTCTCCTTCATTTTAATCTTGGCTAATGTAATTATGATGTGCCTTGGTGTGTTCCTCCTTGGGTCCACCTTCTTTGGGACTCCCTGAGCTTCCTGGACTTCCTGAAAGTCTATTTCCTTTGCCAGATTGGGGAAGTTCTCCTTTATTATTTGTTCAAATAAGTTTTCCATGTGTTGCTCTTCCTCTTCCCCTTCTGGTACTCCTATAATTCAGAGTTGGGACGTTTAAAGATGTCCTGGAGGTTCCTAAGCCTCTCCTCATTTTTTTTTTTTGA
>PVKU01017242.1:0-12179 GCA_004027475.1 Anoura caudifer | reverse complement strand
GATGTTGGGACGTTTAAAGATGTCCTGGAGGTTCCTAAGCCTCTCCTCATTTTTTTGAATTCTTGTTTCTTCCTCGTTTTTTGTTTGGTTGTTTCTTTCTTCCTTCTGGTCCACTCCATTGATTTGAGTCCCAGTTTTCCTCCCATCTCTGTTGGTTCCCCATGCATCTTTCTTCATTTCACTTATTGTAGCCTTCACTTTTTCATCTAATTTGTGAGCAAAATCAACCAATTCTGTCAGCATCCTGATTACCAGGGTTTTGAATTGTGCATCTGATAGGTTGGCAATCTCTTCATCGCTTAGATAAATTGGTTCTGGGGCTTTGATTTGTTCTCCGGTTTGAGCCATTTTCATTTCTGGGTTTTTTTTTTGTTTGTTTGTTTGTTTTGTCTAGTCGCAGCTGTTACGTAGTGAGGGGTGGAGCCTTAGGTGTTCCCCAGGGCGGGACAGCCCAGTCACTGGGTAGTGACACTGTATGTGGGGGCGGGGTCCGAGAGGGAACAATGGCGCTTGCTCTGCTCTCTCTCAGATTCCAGTCCCTTTCACCGCTTCCCCTTTGCCTGGATTATCTGCGCGTGAATGTGGGACCACCCGGTCAGCCAGCTGCCTTGTGCGGCCTCACTGGTTCTACACAGTTGCCGCCCCGCACCCGGGGTCTGCTAGCCGCCGCCTGTGCACCTGGGGGCTGCCAGCCGCTGCTGCCTGTGTGCCCGACCGCACCTCCGCTTTTTCCTGCCGCGACTCTGCCCCTCTTACTGGTCTGGATGAATTGTTGTTGGACTTCCAAACAGTTTGATTTTCTGAGTTCTGGTTGTTTTCTTGTTTCTAAATCTTTGTTGTCCTTAATTTTGGTTGTGGGAAGAGGCACAGTGCATCTGCCTACGCTTCCATCTTGGCCGGAAGTCCCTTCCTTTCTAGCTTTAAATTACACTTTCCTTTTTGGCTTTCTGCTGTGGGTTGGGTTGGGTATTTTGTTGTCCCTCTTTCACCGCTGGAGGTACCGCACTAGGTCCATGCCTAAGACACCTGCCCTCTTCCCTTGAAACGGGAAGTACATGCCTAAGCTTGTAGCTGGGCTGGTACCTGAGCTCACTGGGCTTGACAGCTCCCCTGGAGAGTCGGGGCAGAGATCCGCCTAACTTCCTGTAGGCTATCACACAGGTGACTGAGCAGTTCTGAGACTCCATCAGATTTTTTTTTTTTGGGGGGGGGCGGTCAACCTGCTGTTTTCCTTATGTTTACATAACAGCCTCCTGTATTAGTCTGGTATGAAGAGGGTGCCGGGCAAACTCAGCCACGGTTCTGCTGGTTCCGCTACAACCAGACAAGGCAGTTTGGAATGCTCCTTCTCGCCTGTCAGTCCTTGAAGTCTGGATGCAAATAAAACGGGAGAGAAGACCCTTCCACCTGGAGCCACTCCAAGTCAAGGTTGTAGGGTTGAGGGGTTACTCTCCCTCCCATGATGAGGAACGGTAGGAATAGGCAGGGGCCACCTCCACTCTTGTTGTGTGCCTCACCCCAAGGACATGTTTGCTTCAGCTCTGTCCCCTGTCTGGGTTGCTGCATGCCCCATCCGAGAAGTAAACCACTGAAAAGAATGGGGGGGGGGAGAGAAATCGACTTTCTGGGAGGTGCACTCCACCTAGCTGACCAGATAAAGGCTTACTGAGGGTCTGTCCACCTGCAGAGTATTAAAGAGAAAGGGCTGGAGAGGAGTTGCTCAAGGCCATGTGGGCTGGTGGCACACCTGGGTCCCTGGAGCAAGGGGGAGCCATCAATAAGAGAGGCTCGCCTGGCATATTCACTGCTGGGGTGCAGTGACGGACAGGGTGAGCCTGGCATTTGACTGGTGTGTGGACCAAATTATCACTCTCCGCCCCAGCTGCCCATCTCCACCCCTCCTACTGGTCCGGATGAATGTTTCTTCTTTAACTCCTAGGTTGTCAGACTTCCATACAGTTCGATTTTCTGTCAGTTCTGGTTGTTTTTTTAAATTTGTTGCTGCCCTCTTTTGGTTGTGTGAAGAGACACAGTGTATCTACCTATGCCTCCATCTCGGCTGGAAGAAAAAAAGTGTAATTAAAAAAAATGAGGTAGCATTGGTTGGTTAATCGCATTATATAGGTGTCAGGTGTATGACATTATTATTTGATATCCATATATCCTATCATGTGCTCATTTTCAATGTAAAAATGGTACTCGTTCATAGTCCTGGCATTCAGATGTGAGAAATGCAAATTCTCCGCTACCACAGGCTTAAGGTGCAGGCAGGGGGCGTCCAGCAGGTCTGGGATATTAGACAGTGAAGGTAGGACAAGCCTTAGCTCCTCTCTATGCAAACACTGCTGTCATCTCTTCCGGGCAGAATCCAGTGCAAACGGTTCTCCATTGTTTTCTCAGCGATCATGGTTTAGGATGCAGCGTATGTCGGTGTTAAATGCTATTTAGGTTGGAATTTAAGATGAAGTCTTTCTGAGTCTGTGGTCACATGGTCTGTCTTTCCTTCCTTTTACTTTCTCAATCTAAGCCACACGAAATCTGGATTGCAAAGTCCTTCCAGGCAGAATATGGGGGGTTCCATGAGGACTTTCCCTCTGGTGACTTCTTCTGCATGTTTGTTAGATACCCCGTAGCTCTAGCGTTCATTCAGGTCTTTCTTGCCTTCCTCCTGCAGTCATTTAGGCGAGTGGTCTCTTGCTGTGCTTGGCTGTGTGCAAATGAGGTTTGCTTGGCAGGGGGCATGACTTAGAAGAGACTAGTTGAAACCTAACTACACTTGTAACCATAGACCATAGCTTTGAGATATCCGAAGCTTAGGCAACTAGTATGAAGACTAAGCATGGAAAAATAATAAAAGAAACATACATTAGATGTAAAAGCCACCAAAAACATCACCATGGTATTCTTCTCCTTTAGGAAGTTTGTATTTATGATTTATTTTTAAAACAAGTTTCTCCACCAATGGTATACTTATCTGAACTATGACATCATGTAGCAGTTATTGGAGGGAAATACTCCACTATTCTAAAAGATAAGGAAGCAAAAAAGAATGTTTGCTCTTCAGGTGGGTGGTGGTCTCCAAACTTTCACAACTCATCCCAGTGGTTTTTGTTTTGCGAACTGTAACAAATTCCTTTCCAAATTTGAAAAGGTCAGTTACAGTTTCAAGGACATTGGTTTTAGGCACGTTAAAGCAACGTGAGGTGTTTTAAGTGCACGGGGGAAGTAAAGAGTGACTTTACCCGACTGTGGCTTCTAGCCAGGCTTGGAGTTGTCCACGCACCAGGTCTCATCCAGGTCTCACCGCCTCCCATGGCTCCTGGGGACATCGTGCCGTCGAAAGGAGTAACAGGACGGTCGTTCTGTGGTTCTGGTTGATCCAATCCTGCAAATGCTTCACAAAGAATTTCTACAACTCTGAGCAGTGTTTAAATTCTGGACCTTTGAATAAAATGTAGCATGAATATTGTAAAGTGACACGGGGCACGGCAGAGAAGACAGGGGTCAGTTCGAGCCAAAGTAAATCGCCGCAGGGACACTTGGGCTACAGATTTTTGTTTTATTCTACCAAGACTTGATACATTATGCTTCAGAATCAATCACTCTTATAATTCTTAAGACCTATACATATTCCTCCCTACCGTGATTAAGATATAGTATTCCGGGAAGTAAGAATAAAAAATAATCTGTTTTACAGACCAAATCCAAAGACAAAAGACAGCTTTTAAAAGAGGTGATTAACTTGAAGTGCAGATAAGAAAAACAAGCAATTTCTGTCCTCAGACTAGGTGCTTGGCACGCCAGCAGTGGACACTCACCTTTGCTGGTAACGACTAAGACCCTTAGTAAGTCAGAGCCCTGGACACAGCAACAGTGACCCATACAAATGAGAGAAGGAAGAGAAGAAACTCAGGTGTCTCCATTTTGAGAAGAAATGTACCACTACTCAGCGAAGGGGTTCATCATGGGTTCAAGTGTCAGCTCTGCCACTCCTGATGTGCGGAAGCTCTGATGATGAGGTCAAGGTGAGAAGGTAGCGAAGAAATGATGGGAAAACTATGAGAATCAAAGTACAAGGAGAGAGAAATGCTGCAAAGAGAGAACCTACTCCTCCCCCAACATGCGCGCACACACACATACACACGCACACACACACGTGATTTTGCATTTAGAGGGTCTTTGCTTCCAGGAAGGCCCCTGTGTCAATCCGTGGGGAGGACCACAGCAGCTGCCAGAGGCCGGTTCCCCTCCTCCTCCTTCTCAGGAGGTCCGTTGAAGGGGGTTTGACAGACAAAGGAACCCCTGTACTGAGGGCAAGTTTCACTGATTTGTGCAAGGTCACAGTATGTAAAGTTAGAAAAAGCAAAACAAAACAAAAAACCACCAATCTCAATATAATCTGAGCTTAGATTCCCCAGGAAATGGTGTGGCGACTGAACGATGCAAATCAGACTGATAAGGAGATTAACACTGAGTACAAACGGTGGAGACTTGCCCAGGAAAACACCGAGAGGCAGGGTTTAGCTGTGCCCAGGGCCACTACCCTCCAATGGCAGGTCTGGTCTGACACAAGGACCACCACCAAGGTCAACAACAAAAACGACATATTCATACCAGGTCTGGTAATGAATGTCCAGTCCATATGAGTCATTATTGTTAGCCTTGTTAACCTATTATATATGTATATATAACCTTGTTAGCCCATATGTATGCATAAATATATATACATATATATTTAAAATGATGTAAAAGTTCTAGGAGGCATCTGCTTCCAAAACATGCCAGACTGAGAGTTTTAGTCTGCCGCCCTGGTCGGCTGGGTGATATTTGAAATACTGTCGTCCTGGTACAGGGCCACCACGGGGATGACCAGTCTGGTCACTGTGTTTGCATTTTATGTTGGGGAGGTCCGGGCTCAGGAAAGGAGGCAGCATTCCAAAGGGTTGCACGGGGTATCGGGCGGCTCATTACCCACCAGTTAGAAAGATCTGCCGTCTTTTCACAATGACACAATGACAGAGCTCCAGGCTGGCGAACACCAGCCCGTGGGGAGGTCTCAGTCCTGAATCACCGTGGGCGCTTCAGGACACTTCACCAGGTATCACCATTATCTTGGGGGAGGAGTCTTCCACACCTTTCATAAAATGAGGGGTGTGCCCTCCCCTCCCCCTACAACTATCTCTTCCTGCCTGGAAACGCAATGTGTTCTTGTCTGGAAGCATCTCTACTGCTTCCCCTGGGTTTTCAAATGTCTGTCTGAAATGCTGGTCTTTTCCACAAACTCAATTTTTTTGAGGACGCGAGCTTCTCTCCAGGCTGTAAGAGGACAGCATACACAGCTGGTCTCTATCTGCAGGTTAGACTTGTGAGAATCATCAGAATTGTCATCTGAGGTCACTGTTTACTTAGGTGATTCAGAAGAACTCGCAACAGTGGTTTTTCTGAAGAAAACATGCCTGGCCAGTTTTCCATGGGAAACTTTCTGTTCTTGGCCTGTTTGATTCTGAAGCCCTCGCAAGTTAGGAGTTTAAAATATCTAGTCAGGTATGTTCCTAACATGAGCTGTTTGGTGGTTTCTATGACCAAGGAAATACAGTTCTATAGAAACACTGGGATGGTTTTCCAGAAGAGGGGCCTGGCCTGACCCTCCCATGCCCCGCCCTCCCAGGGAGCCGTCCTCCATCAGGTGGAATTTTGTCTTCCAGGAGCTGCCCCCGGGGGGTGGGGCCACCTGCCAGCCCTGTCTCTCAACAATCCCATCATATGTGTGCTAGGAAGCCAGGAATAACAGGTTTTCTTGATGACTTGGGTTTTAATTTTGTTTTTATTGTGCCTGACAAAATATAGTTATCCAATGTTGAGTAACCTTAACATAGTTAAGTAACTATGTTACTTAAGTATCCTATGTTATGTAACCCTAACATAGTTAAGGTTCCTTAACTATGTTATTTTAATAAATTAGTTGAAAAAAGTCATGCTTTTATCACTAGAGGATTAAATGTTTAACTTTTTATTCTTTAAAAAATTAATAGATTCCATGCTATTCCTTTATGCAGTTGGTCCGGGGAGCAGAGGTAACATCTGTTTCACGGGCCACGTGCTCTGCAAGGGCCTGGTTAAGCGCTGGGTTGGTGGAGTCAGGTGGCAATGACCACCACGTGTACACGTGTAATACAACTTAGAGAAACAGGACCCACTTGTCTCGTGTGTCTTTTTAAGGACACAGAGACAGAGAACAGCCAGCCTGAGTTCTTACCATGCAGCTTCAACCTCTGACCAGCTGACCCTGGGCGTGAGAGTCCGTCTCTCCATGTCTCAGGTTCTGTCTATGAAATGGATGTATGACTTACTGTTCTGACTCCCAGAACTATTAAAAGAATTAAAATGAAATGACGAATGTGAAACAGTCGGTGATAATTAAGTTCTAGGCAAATATCAGGAGTTATCTATTATTTTACTTTATTCCTCCTATTTCGGCTTCATTTAACTAAACTGCAGCGTCTGCCCAAGACAGAATGGGGGTTCCAAAGAGAGACTGAGTCGGAGAAAAGCAAATAGAGATTCACTTTTGGCCTGTAAATATTGCACCAGCTGTGGCTACTTTTGTCTGTGGAATGCCCTCTCCCCCTTCATGCCCACCTTTTTCCTGCCTTGGCTGAATTTGGCTGTATTTCTGGTCAACGACATTGAGACCATTAGAAAAGCCCGAAAACCTGGTCAGGGGGACAGCTGTTGAGAAAGAAGGATCTTGCTTGTGAAATTTACAGATCTCTCAGAGACACCTAATTTTACCGAATCCTCCTAAGAACCCTCTAGGGTGAGCAGGGCAGGTGGTATTATCTTACTTTTCAGATGAGGAAACCAAGGCTCAGAGGAGCTAAGTGCGTGACCCAAAATCACGAGGGAGGACTCCAGACCCAGGCACTCTGAACTGACGTCACAGCTCTCAGCCTTCCCACCCATGATCCAACTCATCCATCATGAGCAGATGTGGGCCTGGCTGACCTTGGGTGTCCTACACACAGGAGAAGCCCCGGAGCCATTCCTGCAGGGCACGGTGACCAACACATTGG
The DNA here is from genome assembly GCA_004027475.1 of Anoura caudifer. NCBI lineage: Eukaryota > Metazoa > Chordata > Mammalia > Chiroptera > Phyllostomidae > Anoura > Anoura caudifer. The sequence goes on along the minus strand of PVKU01017242.1, from coordinate 5,106 downwards.
ATTCACCCAGCCTGTAGAGCGGTCTTCATAAGGGAATACAGTGAGTGTTCCTTGGGAAAAATCCTTCCTTCCAACACCTTTGCACAACCCAGGGCTCGCTGAGTCTGTGAACACTTCCTGTCCTTTCCACTATTTCATCAGGCATGTAGAGTTCAACACATGCTCCGGAAGGGGTGTTGCTGTCGGAAGACTGTTGCATCCTAAGGCTCAGAGCAGAGGAGAAGTCTTTGAAGTCCTGGGATCATTGGTCGCTATAAGCCAATTTTCTGAGTAGAGATAAAATACCTGTTAAGGAAGCAATAATTTGAAGAGCATCAGGTATAAATGAGTGCTTCCAAGTTCAATTCCACAAATATTTAAATGCAAGGCATCATGCTAAGTAAGCAATATTATAAGTAGGACCAGAAATGATACAAAGAGAAATCCTTCCCTCAAAGAGTTTGCAAGCTAACAGGAGAAATGTGGCAGACCCTTCTGCGTGGCGTGGGCCCAGCTCCCACTCGGAGATGCACAGGACCCATGCCCACAGATAGGTTCTTTCGTGGGAAATCACAACAAAAGCGCTATGAACTACAATTAAGGCAGAATGTATTAAGGGTTATAAGAGAGGTACCAAGTGGGTGCTGTGGGAATTAGAGAATGTATTTGGGGAATAAGGGAAAACTTCCAGAAAGGAGGAGAGGCAGGTGCGGACATTGAGAGATGAGTGGATTTCAGAAGCTTCTTCCTCTGGGCACTGCCACATGCCAAAGGAAACGACGCCTTTGGTGAAGTTCAGGGCTCCCGGAACCACAGGGTCCCACCCACCCAGCCAGGGGCCAGCACACGATTTGTCTCACCAGCCCTCTGATCGCACCTTCCGACTCTTCCGTGGAATGGCTCTAGGAGGTGGAATCACCTCTCCCCCATAGCAAATGCACACAAAATGCCGAAGCAAGTGAGCTGTCCCCTGCTCCGAGTACCAGGCCATCCAAGCCTGAAAAGAGCATCAGGTTGCAGGGCCCGCCCCACATAGGCGCCTGGAGAGGATATAAAGCTGAAACCGAGGTTTCTCCAGTAGCTGGAAGCCTTCCCAACATGGGCTGCCTAGCCCTCCTCCTCGGGCTGCTGCTCTTCCCTGTGGTCGCTCCACATGAAACAGGTACCGCAGTGGGTGCCCCTGGGCCATTTTGCTCATGCCTGGTTCCAAGCTTGAAAGGGAGAGTGTGGGTATTTCCACATAGCCCACCGGCCACTCGGGGGAAGCTTAACACGCAATCCCGACAGATAGAGCTTTTCCACCCACTGACTGACATGCCGCTGGGATGGTCCCTGAATGCGTGTCATCATGATCGATGTGGAGAAGTTAGGTCAGGTATTTTCTGTAAGATTCACTTCTTGTGAACAAGACACTAGCCCGTTCATTGCTCTTTAAGTACGACTCTGCTTTCAGGGTTCTGGAGAGCTGGATAAAGAAGGAGCGCTTGGCTGTAGGATAATCAGGGGGTTTGAAAATGTTCTTTGGCCTGTATATTGGTGTTTAGAGGTGGAGGTGTTGGATGGCTGTCAGGATTTCTTTCTTCTGTTGCTGACTGGAGTTGAACAATGTACCATAATAGAACATCTTAGCCTGAAATAGTTGACATGACATAAAATTACCTGGACGTGATTCATGAAGACTTCTAATCTGAAAATCTATACCTTTCTTTAAAAAAAAAATCAATTTGATATTCTTCATCTTAATCTGTACTGTACGTCTAGTCCTCTTATCCACATAAATTCAATTATTTTTACCATTATTTTACAACTTTGGAGAGAAATATTGAAGTCTTTTATTACTTAGCTTTCCTACTTACACTAGTAACTAGAAATTTGGAAATATTCTTGAACAATAAATAGCTTGAATATAATGTTTATTCACTAAAAAGAAAAAGCTAACTCACCACCCACAGAATAATGTTTGATTGTAGTTTTTATACTCAAACTCTTTTTCTGTTCTGCAAGGAATTGAATAGATATGTTTATGCCAGTTACCTACTCAGACACATTTGTTAAAACGTACTGGGGTGTTAAGAAGGATTTAAGTGATCTCTTGAATCCTTTGGGGTCCGGGGCCTGGTTTTTTCGTTTATATGTCTGATGATGCGTGAGTCTGGGAATCTGGCTTTAGGGCTAGAAAAATCTGCATGATTCAAGCTCTCACTCCATATTTTCTGACCATGTGCATTTGGGCCAGTTTTTAATTTCTCCATGCTGCTGTTTCCTCTCCCATATAAAGGAGATAATTCACTGGATTGGTGGGGAGTTTTAATGAAATGATGTTAGATTACTTGGAAGAGTAATCTACAAACTAGATTACTAGAAAATGCTAAATCAATGTTAACTGTTATTATAGATGCTATAAATTCTAAACTGTGTACCTGAAGCCAAGAAGAGAGGAAAACATAGATGGTCAGATTCAGATTATAGTATTTACCATGATTTATCCATTCCCCAAGGAACCAAGGTATTTTCCTCTTTCAATATTTCAGTAATAGGTTTCAAGCAATAGATTTAATATTTTTAGCATATCTAGCAGGAAAAGAGTTCTTTTTCCCAGCATATCAATGCTATGCAAGCAGGTACCCTGAAGAGTGACGAACTATACCAAGAGGAAAATGGGTGGGGCTTTCTGAAGCATTACATTTTTCAAATTTTCGAGAGAATTCAAAATGCACGTGCATCATATTGGTTCCAATGTGGCAAAGATGAAGCTGGTTTTGATGCTGCTGAAAGTAACAAAGTATGAGCTTTGGGGATGCAGTTATAGGCTTGGTTAATAGTGACCCCCGGAACAAACTGGATGAGCCTCAATGGGCTCTGCCCCAGGACCCCATCTGAAGTGCATTGCTACCCTTGGGAAGCAGAATAGGGCTGTGATTTAATCTGTTTGGAATCAGATGTCCAAAGGGTTTAGGATAGATGTGGGGAGGAAGATAGAAAGACAATCTTCAGTATGGGACAAGTGACTTTCATGATTTTGGGAAACTGCAAAAAAGCCACCCTAAAATCCAGCAATTCTAAGACTACACTTTGCTCAGCACTCGATAATGTGTTGGAAACAGCAGACAGTACATCCCTGGGCACAAAGACCAGCCTCACTTCTGGTCCCACCCCCTCCTCCCATCGCACGGAGAAATCAGGTCCCTATGGCAAAATCAGCCAGAACAGGGGCTATTATTATGCTGAATTGGATATTTTGATAATCCGGTTACAACAATATCCGGTTCTTTTCTTCCTCTGCTATATCCTGCTTTCCTCGAAATTTGCAAACTTAATGCCAATACTCGCCGCACTGAGGACACACGGTGCTAACCTCAGGGACTCACGTCCTAGCACAGATGGTGGCATAGCAGGGGGAGGGCACTGCATGGAGAGTCTGAACAACGAATGAAAGACAATGACGAAGACTATTACACCACTGACGTCTGCTTACTGGGTCCTCCCAAAATAAACACGGCAGGAGATGTTTGAGAGGCCCAGGAGGTCTTACAGACGTGACTGGCAAGTATCAGCTGGCACCAGGGTCACTTTCTCAAGGACTGTCTGGCTCCTTCTTTGTCTGTGCCCCTTCTCCAGTGCTTTCGTCCGTACTTGCACTCTCCCTGTCCCCACCCCCTCCTCTCCCCCTCCCCCGGGATGTGTATTTCACTCTACCGGTCACAGAAGAGTGTTCTTGAGCTTCCAGGGGCATGTGGATTTGTGATATGATATGCCCTCAGGGTGTTTATTGGCTCCTCCTGCTGATTGCACAAGAGTCTTAAAGACAATGGGGCCATTGAGCCCTCCAGGGACAGCCACCAGGAATACAACCGCGGGTCAGGGCCAGTCTCCCTGCTATCAGAAGGGATTTGGGGCCCGCAGACCACTGCTGCTTGGTTGGTACTAATGGGATTCACAGCCAACAGGTTGTGAGGACAAAGGGCAACTTGTTGACCACTGGAAAAGGAAGGGCTATTTCTGGAAATGTGATTGTTCCCTGGTGTAAAAGTTATCTGATCAACACAATCCATGTTAAATAGTGAAAAGGGTCTCTAAGAACCACCTTGCAATCAAGTTACAATCTGTTCAGCTGTGGTCCTGCACCTGCTCTGCTTCTAGGTCCAACACTGACCACACCCCCTGTCCTCCCCCATGCCCACAGACCCCTCCGTGCACTCAGCCCCCGGCTCCCATCCCTGGGGCCACCATGGTCAGGATGGGAGCCCATGGTGTCAGATTGCCCCTGGGCCCACATGGCGTCCTGCTGTCTCGACCCCTACTCAGACTTCCAGCAGACATCACACCGTCTTACGCAGCTTGCAAGGCTGACCGCTCTGAGGACCAACCTCCCACCACACACAGACATGCTCACCCGCCCTCACACATGTATACACTCTCACACACATATGCACACACACACTCAGGACCAGCTTGTTTCACCTGTCCTTTCCTCCTTGTTCCCAGACCAAAGGAAGCCCTGTCTGTCCTCGTCCCCAATGCCAGCCCCTCTCTCACTAGGCTGTCCATGATCTCCTCACTCATCAACCTCTGCTTCTTTCCACTGAGGAAGACTCTGCCCCCATCCCTCTCTGTCTGACTTCTCCCTGCGCTTCTTCCAAGACTCAGGTCCACACCACTTCTTAGAAAGCGTATCCTGGAACCCCCACCCCCATTATGCACTCCTAAACCATTGTGAATACCTCCCCCTTGCTCCTTAGCACTGAGCATGGTTGTAAATGTAATCTTAGTTTTGGATGAATGTGACCGCCACCTCCAGCTTCCTTAAACTAGATTCCAGACTCGGTGACAGCAAAGACCAGGTGTGTTCTGTGAACACAGTGCTATCTAGTGTCCCCAGTGTGTGCGCTGTAAGTACTTGTCACACAGTTAAACAAATGGCTTGATGCAGAATACGTTCCTTCTAATGGGCAATATTTTTGTGTCTTTGAAAGACGGGCTGCAATTGCAACTAGTGAATGGGTCAAGCAAATGTTCTGGACGTGTGGAAGTTTTCTACCATGGCCAGCGGGGCAGGGTGTGCAATGACCAATGGGACATGAGGGACGCTGACGTGGTGTGCCGGCAGCTGAGCTGTGGGCATGCCCT
>PVKU01017241.1:0-12088 GCA_004027475.1 Anoura caudifer | reverse complement strand
TTCGGAGCCTTTCCCCCACCCCAACACCTCTCTTAAGTTTAAGGTCTACTCCAAAAGAACATTTTTGGATGACTGCAGGAAAATGGGTGAGGAGGCAGATTTGGTGTAGAAACTGAAGGAATAAAAATTTAAAAACTCACTTAGATTTGCAGTCAAGCTGAAACTGTGAGTCTCCCAGGGTTTGCCTTAAAAATAGAAAGAAAAAAGCTTATTAGTGAGAAAGGAAGACCTAGATTGACATTTGAATGTGGTGCCAATAAGTGTTTACTAGTAGGAATGCAGGGCAGCACCATTAGCTGGAAGGTAACCCTCCTTTGCTCCCTTCTCTGTGAATCGCAAGGCCTTACTATTTCACAGCTTCTGAGATTAAGAGACTATCAAGCTAGTCTTAATATCCACTGTTAAAAACCTAAATTCAGCTGAGTACATTTTTAAATCTTATTGGCTTTGTTTAACAATTCATGAATCAGGCAACATCCAATCTAGCTGATAGAAGATCCGTACGAGGCAAGGAATTTTATAGACAGAAGAGAGCAGAAACAAGGAAGTTGGACAAGTGAAAAACCATTGCTTACTAAAAAGTTAATTCCCTGGAAGGGAAATTACTTAACTAGTGCTGATCAGGCAATTTCTGACTGACCAGTTTAAGATTCCATTTCTGGGAGAGCTGAAACTGTAATTAAGTAAGTCTCAGTTTGGTGACATGGGGCTTAGCATAAGTGATTCCATTTTGGGACTCTTGTCTTTAATACGTTGTTAAAAATGTACTCAGAGAATAACTATTCCCCTGCCTGCACTTCTTCTAAACAAACAGGATCTAACTCAGACGCAGTTGGTGTTCAATGATTGCCCCACTGAGCTACTACGTCTACATGCAGCATAGTGGGCCATTTCTGCTGCCATCTTTTCTTTCCATCTATTTCCTACGGTCTATGGAGTATGCCCTCCAAAGATTAGTCTGAGGGTACGGAATCCAGTGCAATATATGAACTATTAGATAAATGAGGATTATTTTCTTCAGAGCTGGAGAGGCTGCTAAGCCCAGCTGGCTAAGTAGGCAACTGCCAGGCTCTGTGACTGAGTGGCCCGCCCCTGTGTGACACTGGCTAAGTGAGCTTATCTCTCTCCTCTGTGCCTGCTACCCTGACACACAATGGCTCAGGTGAGAGAAAGGAAGCAATATATATAGCACAGGACTAAAGGAAGCTGTATATATAGCACAGACTTCACCACCATCTAGACCTGGATTTGAAGCTGAGCTCTGCCCAATAAATGACAGCTGTGTGACCTGCACCAAGCTCCTTAACTTCTCTAAGAATTAGTTTCCTCTTTAGTAAAATGGGAATGATAAGCATGCAGTGGATTACTTATGAGATGGCTACCATCATTCTCTCCCACCCCATATCCATACTTACTTTGATACTTAATCGGTTTTAGCCATGTGACTTGCTTTGACCAATGTGACAGTAGCAAATGTGACACAGGCAGAGGCTGGAGACATGCTGGCACATTAGGACTTACTCTCTCTTGCTGCTGACACCCTTCTTCCCCACCATGTGGGCAAGCATGGCTGGATAATGAGAGATATATTCTGTCATCCCAGCTGGCATTAGACCAACTGCCAGACATGTGAGTGAGGCTATCCTATACTATTCAGCTAGCTCTAGCCAAGCCAGCCCAAATGAGAATCAATTCCCAGAAAAACCACATAACTGTGAAAAATAATAAATGCTAGTTGTTTTAAGACACTGCATTTGAGAAGGTGTTATACAGCAAGACCTGACAGATATACATTTCCTCACTCAGGTGATGTTTGAGCATTAAATGCATATGCATATAAAGTGCTTTATTCAATCAATATTGATCACATCACTGGATACTAGGAACCTCCTTGAACTCCAATGAAGCAGAGGGAGCAAGGAAAGCAGCTGATTGTTTTAGCCACTGCATAGAAGCTGGTTCTCTCCTATGGGTGGCTCTTAGGGACCCTGCAGGAGCAGCACCAGTCATTGCTGATCTGCCCAGATTGAGTGCTTCATTCCAATGCCAGCTTGCCAAGCCACATCAGCAGAGTCAGCCGGTGAGAAGGTTCTACTCCAATACCACCTGCAAAAACCTGCCACTGCCCACTCAGACCCAGTGAGTAACACCCCACTTTGACCAATGGAACATTAGCATTGTCCTACCCAGATGGTCCGACAAGAGCTCCTTCCCTACTAGTCAGCAGGTCTAGAAAAAAAAATCTTGGCTATAGGGGATCCCTGTAAGGAAAATTTACATTTATGCCCAAATTACAATGCCTCTGGGCCTCCCCCCAACACCCCATTCCTACATCCTAAGAGCAACCTCACATGCACTCAACACTGGTTTTCCACTGCAGCCTCACAACCCAAAGCTTGCCAAGTTCTTTCTCTCTCTGGCTTGAGAATAAGGTACAGGAAACCATAGAAAGGAAGCAATACCTGAGAGTGTCCCTTGTGAAGATGTCTGTGCTGCTATGAAGGTGCCACCTACAAATGTTTGCAAAGTGACCCATTATCAGGGTTCCCCACGGAGAGGTGGCTTCTATGTGAAACTGGCTTGTCCCCATTGCCACACCCCTGCAACATGCTTGTTTCCCCTGCAACTGCAAAGGCTCTCACCAAGACAGTTCTGCAGACGGCATGTTTGTAAAAGCCAAACATTGGAACCAACCCAAATGTCCTTCAGCAGCAGAAGGGGTTAAAAGAAGAAGTAGAGTTTCATTTATTCACACAATGAAATGGAATGCCACAGAACAGTGGAAATGCGCAAACACTCTGCGCTATGACATGCATGAATTTCACAAATATAAAGTTGAGTAAAAACACAAAAAAGTATTTGAATAAATCTACATAAAGTTCAAAAACAGGCAAAATCAAATGACATGGTTCAGGAATGCATTCTAAGATGATAAAAGTATGAAGAAATCAAGGGTGTGATCACCAAGCACTCAGGAGCACGATTTCCCTTTGGGGATGGGGAGGAAAGGGCTTTGAAAGAACAGGAGCATCCAGGAGGGCCCTGAGAAGCTGGCAGTGTTCTCTTTCTTGATCTAGGTGGTGGTTACTTACATAAGTATTTGCTTTCCAGAAATTTTTATGCTGTCCACTTATGCATTATGCATTTGTCTATATGTGTGTTATATATTCCACTTACCCACCCCAAAATTTAAACAATTCTACAGTACATACAGCAGTGATCCTAGCAGTTGTCTTCTGTGTGGGTCTTGACCCTGGTTGGAACAAGGCTAGAATTTGCTCATTCATCTGAAGTTGGACTTCCCATCACACTTGGTACCCGCTCAGCTCTAGCTCCGCACTTATTTCAACAGCAGGAGTGAGTTTCTAAGAAGGGTAATATGCTCCATGTCCCATCAACTGACGGAGAGAACAGAGACCAGAAGAATAGCACCCTTTAAGGGAGGGGCAGGTGAGAGAAGACCTCCAAGGACATGAGAAAGAGTGCCAGGGAGTGGCCACCAGCAAGCCTAGGAGGAGCCATGTTTCAGAGACTGCGGTCATGTGCAAAGGCTTCAAAGTCATGTAAGAAATAGATGGAATCAGCCCAATTTCCAGAGCTGTGATTCCTTTAATATGCCATTTTCTATCATTTATGCACATTTGTACTAAAACTCCATTAGCCTAAAGTGCATTTTGAAAAATTGTTCTGGAAGAATAAAGTTCTCACAGTGGTTATCTCTGGGGACCAGGAGAAGTTGAGTGAAGAAAGGACCCACCTTTTTACTTTATATCCTTCTGAATTATTATTTTTCGTTATTATTATTTTATTTGCTTTTGAATTACTTTAATTTCTATGAAGAGCATTAATGCATTTGAAAATTTAAATGAGGGCAATAAATTAAAATATCTACATGTTAATTAATACTAGTATAATGGTGTTGGAAGAAGTGGCCAGTAGTCCTGACAATGGAAGGGGGAAGAAAACTGGCTGGGGGCTATTGATGACAGGTGGGATTCAGCAAAGTGAGGACTGAGGACGGACAGAGAATGTGGATAGATGTGTGGTAAGAGGTGACCTGATCCAGTGACTGGGTAAGGGGGTGTAGTCGGCAGACTAGTGGAAATACAATGGGAAGTAATGAGGAAATTGGTCCCCACCTACCCACACCTACCCACAAGGCGAGACAAACATCCAAGAAAGAACCCTGAGCAGAAAACAGAGGCAGGATGAAGGTAGCAACATAGGATTAATTTAGTCAAACTGTTATAATTCACCTGACATCAGAAATCTACAAAGTGCCTTTTTTATCACATCCTTACAAGCAATGATTATACCTTTTATTTGGTTTTTCAGTCTTTAATACCTTGTTTGGCAAAAAGGACTTCATGGTGGCACAGGTAACACTGTCTAAATTGTTTGCTTCTCAGACCCTGAGGGTAAGATAGTAACTTTCATCTTTGCGTTCCAAGCATGTCATTTGACCTAGAATGAATTGGTGAAGGTGCTATCACACTGTTGTTTTATTTATATTGAAATACTGTGAAGAGTTCAGTATTTTCCCCATAGGTGCAAGCACTGTGGTGCAAATTCAGATATAACATGATTGACAACTGGCTCCCATCAGCACAAAAGTTTCACCCATGTTATTTCATTAATGTTGTACTTTATACAACTGGATCATTGGACCCACTTACAGCACTGTGGAGAAGTTACAATATTCTGAGATGAGGCCACTAGGGGGCATCTCTAGACACCTGAGAGGGCTCTACTGGGAAGAGGACCAAAGGGAGGGAACAGTGTCTTCTCCGTCAGAGGTCAGCAACCTGTGTCCAGTGGGCCAAATCAGCCTGTGACCATGCAAATAAAGTTTTACTGGAAACAGTCATGCCCATTTTTTTTACCTTTTGTCTATGGCAACTTTTGCGCTGCAATGGCAGAGTTCAGTAGTTGAGACAGAGAGCTTATAGCCCAGAAAGCAAAAATATTTACTATCTGTTCCTTTATAGTTAAATCTTGCTACCTCTGGTCTCGGCCCTCCTCCAGAAATGGTCCATGGCACTGACCCATCTCTGAAAGAGCTATGTCAATGGGTGTAAGGCAACAACACAACAACTCCATGAGGTAGGTACTATTATTATCACTCCCACTTTATAGATAAGGAAACTGAGGCACAGCAGGGTTAAACAAATTTCCCAGAGTCTCATAGCCAATGAATTGTTGGGATTATGATGTAAACCCAGGTAGTCTGGTTCTAGAATCTGCATTTTTAACCACCATTACAATGTTTCTTAAAATGTTTTCATAAAAGGACAACAAAAACAAAAAATAGCCACATACCAATATTCATACTCTTTCATAGCAACATAGGAAGTTAGGAGGAAAAATTATACCTACTTATTAAAACAATTTTTCTAGTGAAAACATTCTTAACCAAAAATTCTAGAAACTGGTATCTTACAATCAAGTGTAAGGGCAGAATAAAGACATCATCAATCATGTGAGACCTCAAAACATTTTACAGCAATGTATTCTTTCTTAGGGAGCTACTAGACAGCATGCTCTACAAAAATGAGAAATTAAACTATAACTAGGAAAGCAGAGGTCTAGGAAAAAATGAAATAGAATCCCTAGTATGAGGGTAAAAGGGTTCCCCAGTGTGAAGGAGATAGAGCCTGTTCAGACTGAAGCAGGAAGACAGGAAACCTCCTAGGTGGGAGCTTATATCAATTAGCTAGTTCTGTGTAATAAATTACCCCAAATGTTAGCTACTTGAAACAACAAACATTTATTATCTCACACCATTTCTAAGGGTCAAAAATCAGGGAGATGCTTCTGGGTCACAGTCTTCCATGAGGCTGCAGTCATGAAGGCTTGGCAGGGGTAGAAGAACATACTCATCCCCAGGACTACAAGAGTCCTCGGTTATGTGCCATGTGGGCCTCTCCACAGAGTTGCTCACCATACGGCACCAACTTTCCCCAGAGTGAATAATCCAATAGGAAACGGAGACCAAGACAGAAGCCTCGATGTCTCATATCCTCATCTTAAAGGAACCAGTCTTTCCTCACTTCTGCAGTATTCTGTTGGTCACTGGAGACCAACCCTAATACAATGTGAGGAAAGACATTGTTCTATCTTTATAATAACACTATGATGTAGGTGTTGTTGTTGTTATTTTTAAAAGAGGTGAGACACAGACAGATTCAACACTTTGGCATGGCAGCTCAGTTCATCCTTACAATCAAAGTGCCAGGATGTTAGGGATGGAATCCTGCCCCAACCATTTTCACAAGCTACATATCTTTGGGCAAGGTCATTAATCTGTCATGCCCCTTGGTTTCCTCATCTATGAAATAGGGATAATAATAGTTCCTCTTCCATGGGGTTGTTCAGAAACTTAAATGAGCTATGGTTTTCACAGTGCTCAGCATAGTGCCTGGCATACATAAGTATTTGATAAACAAAGCAAATAAATTTGTCCAGGGACACTGAGCCAGGAAGTAGTGAAATGGGATTTGAACCCTCACACTCTGGTCTCCAGAATTGTCTCTTTTAACCACTCTTATACCCATAGTGTTTTTTCAAAAATTGTTAAGGTGTAACCTAGAAAATAAAAGTCACCCCTACCCTGATCCCATTCCCACTATTCAGAAGTAACCAGTATTAACAGTTTCTTGGGTGTTCTGTGTGAAAGTATCTACATGTATGGCTTGTAATTCTTCAAATGGCTATTTTTAGAGCTTCAAAAAATAATAATTCAGTGTTCAGTCCCTACCAGACTCTCTAGTATGGATATAAGGAATATATCTAGAGGACTCAACGATGTATCCATCTGCACTGAAGGAGCTAAGTTCTCACCTGAGGGACAGAACTCAGTATGATTCTTGGCACCCAGAGAACCACAGTCCATCTCTTCAATGTTTTTGCCTTTAGCTAATGTCAAGGGCATGATGCTTAAAACATCAAAATTCAGGAGATTGCACAAAAATGACAATTAACAATACCAGTGCTTGCTTTATGATGCTGACACATGTTGGTTAGGGATAATAGGGCCAAAATCAGGTTCAGAACATATTTTTTTAATGAACTGGACCTATGGATTATGGATAAACTCTTTCTAGGCAACCTTGCCAATACTCTGCTTGGAGGAGGATGGGAATCAAGGCACAAATTTTGGAAATTGTAGGGAAATAGTTTTTTTTTTCCTAGCATTAACACAATATCAGATAGGAATTACATTTAGCTACTAGTAACTGAGATCCAGTTACTGTGGATTAAACAATTTAAGGATTATTATCTGATGTAAAAGACTAGAACTGGTATGGCAGCTCCACAGAACTATTTGGGATTCAGGCTCCTTCTCATATTCTTAGCATATAACTTCAAACCTTAAGGTCAAGGTTATTTGTGTTCACATTAAGACTATGGAGTTCACGTCCTAAGCAGGCAGAAGAGAAAGAGCAAGAAATATGAGGGATGCCATTCACAGCTGAATTATTCCTCTTCAAAGAGCTTAAAGACCTGCTCACATCTCACTGGTTATCCTTAACTACAAAGGAAACTAAGAAATGTTGGCATTTAGCTGGGTACTTTGCCACTCCAAATGAAACCAGCTTTCTATCATTAAAGAAAGGGGAAAGAGGTGGGCCATAGTAAGTATCTAATAGTCTGCAATGGACACCCACTCCAAGAAGATGTCTTATTATGCTTAAGTAGGCACAAAACTCTACATTTTTCCCAAACTTATTGCTTTCCTGGAATCTCCCAGCTTTGTAAATGACACCATTCTCTAATCAGATGCTCAAGATGACACCCTATGAAACACCTTTGATTCTTCTTTTACCTCTCTCCCACACTCAAGCCATGGGCATGTATGTTGACTCTACCTCCAGAATATGTGCCATGTCCTTCTAAATAAAACAAAACCTCCACTGTCACAAACATAGTCCAAGCATCCCCCTTCCTACCTGATCTTCCTTCTGCCACTGTTTTCAAAAAATTTAAATAGCAGGTCCTTGGGATCCCCCAGACCCAAGAATCTCTAGAGAAGAGACTCAGGGAGCTGCATTTTAATAGCCCTTGGGTAAAAAGCAAATTAAAAATTTTATTATTACTTAATACAATAACAAAATTTACTGTTTTAACCATTTTAAACTCTACAATGGCATCATATGCATGGACAATGTTGTGAAACCATCACCACCACCTAATTTTATAATTTTTTCATCACCCCAAATGAAATACCCATCCCCATTAAGCATTTAAAACCTATTCTCCTGCCCCTAGCCATAAATCTGCTTTCTGTTTCTATGGATTTGCTTCCTCTGGACATCTTATACAAACGGAACTGTACAATGTGTAGTCTTCTCTGTATGTCTTCTTGCACTTGGCATAATATTTTCAAGGTGCATCCAGGTTGTAGCATGTATCAGTACTTCACTCCACTTTATGGCTAAATAATATTCCATTTTGTGAATATAGCACATTTTGTTTATTGTGGTAGATATTTGAGTTGCTTCTACCTTTTGGCTACTGTGCATAATGCTGCTATGAACATTCAAATACAAAGTTTTGCTTGAATACCTGTTTTCAGTTCTTTGGGATATATACCTAGGAGTGGAATTCCTGGGTCATATTTTGATTCTCTATTTAAGTTATTAAGGAACTGTCCAACCCTGCTTCCACTCTGTTCCCTTACTTATTCTCCATACAATAGCCAAAGTGAATTTTTTAAAAGTTATAACAGATCATGTTGCAATCCTACTTATAACTTTCTAATGGTTTCCCATTTCTCTTACACTAAAATTCAAACTCACTATACTGACTTACATAATATGGCCCCACCTCTTTCTCCAATGTATATCTTAACTCTCTATCTTCAGTAACTGAACTGTTTCTGTTCCTGCCTCAGGACCTTTGCACTTGCTTTTCCTCTGGTTGGAGGGCTCACCTCCTGACCTTTGCATGTTTGCCTTGCTTTTCACCTGTATGCCATATCTGAAGTATCACCTTCTTAAAGAGGCCTTCACTGACTATCTCATCCTAAGAAGCCCCACCCTACCTTCAATCGCTGCCAATAAAATCATGCTGCTTTATTTTTTTACAGCACTTATCTTTCTTTGAACTTATGTTTTTTATATATTTATCTGTTGTATTGTTTGCTACCTCTCTACAATATGAGCCCCTAACAGTGAAATTACTTGTCCTGCTAATCCCTATAACACTTGCTTTTAGCTCAGTGTCTGATATGTCGGAGATTAATGAATATTAATAATTAGTTAAGTAATCATTCACTAAAAACAGTCTGAAAATATTGCTCAGAATCAGGAAAAGCAGAAGTAGGGGTTTCCAAGAGAAGTTGATGATTTGAGTATTAAATTAAATACCTTTTGTGAATTACTTTTGTGCCAGGGAGTGACAAGCAGACCTCTTAAATATCAAATGAGTATATACAAATATAATTATGAAAATTCATATCTAAAATTGGAAGAAAGGGAGAATGTTTCACTAAGAGAAACATTAATGTGATTGGAAACCACATTTCTCAACAGACAGCATGGCCCAATGGTTTAGAGAACCATAGCTCCGCCCGCTTCGTAGCTGCATGACCTCGAGAATACACTGCATGTCCATACTGCAGGGTCAAAAAAATACTGAACTCATGGGTTTATTGTAAGAATTAAATGAGGTAATGCTGTGGAGGGCTGAGCTCAATAAGAAGTTGCCGTTACTATTATGCCTCTATAGTCACAATTTAGAGGCAGACACTAAAATGGAATTAGGAGTGTAGAGGTTTACAGGGAATAACACCTGGGACTAAAATGGTGAGGAAGCAGTACTGGCCAGAGAGAACCTCAGATCACCATGCAGATCTAGCTACAGTTCAGCCAACCCAATGGGGAGTTCTGGAACAAAGTTTCCCACTAAAGGAGTGCTACAAATGAGCAGAATTCACCAGGCTCTTGCATCTTGTTCTGTTCTCAGCTAGGGACAGCTGCCTGAGAAGAGGTGCCCCCAGGTAAAAGCTAGACTGTCAGCCCCTTCAATCCTTACAGCTTGAAGGACAGGGAGCTGCCCAGCCCACACTCTGACATAGTTGACTGATTCTGGTTTGCCACTTTGTTATAAATAGTACTTAAGTGGACAATCTGTCAGATCAATCTTTTCATACTCCCACATTTATTTACTTAGGATAAATTCCTAGAAATGAGAGTTCTGGCTCAAAGAGTTATGGCCCTGTTTAAGGCTTTTGCTATATAAAACCACACTGATCCTCAGAAGAATCATGGGTTTACTTTGAATTCAATCATTTCAGTCCAGCCAAGATGGAGGCATAGCTGGACATGCTGTGCCTCCTCTCACAGCCAAGATTAGGGACTACAAAAATATAGAACCAAAAAAAAAAAATAATAAAACCTAACCAGGACAGAGGGAGGATTGAATTGTGTGGGAGTCCAACGGCGATTCACCCAGACCAGCGATGGAAGGAGGCCCTGAGACTGGAGGTGGCCTTGTGACCAGAGGCAGCTGAGAGATCGGAAGTGGCCCTGCGATGCGGGGGAGGGGGAGGCTCTACAACCAGAGGAGGCCCTGACGGTTGGGGGGGTGGCATCTCTGTGACTGGAGGAAGCCCTGTGATCGGAGGAGGCCCTGCAACTGGGAGCAGCCCTGCAACCCAAGGTGGCCCTGGGACTGGGACCGGGGCAGCTCTGTGACTGGGTGCAGCCCTGCGACCGGGGGTGGCCCTGCAACTAGGGGCAGCCAAGTGACTGGGGGCAGCCCTGCAACTGGGGGCGGCCCTGCGACCAGGGTAGGCCCTGGGACCAGGACTGGAGGCAGCTCTGCAACCGGTGGCCCTGCAACTAGAGGACAGGGCTTTGTGGAAGACCCAGAGCACACACCCATGATCCTGGCTGAAACACTGGAAGCTGTTAACACCAGGATACTCGAAGGTGTCTGCACCACTGAATCTCACAGGTATTCTACCACAGACGTTCACACCATAAACCGAGGGAGCCAGAACAGATCAATTTAAGAAGCTGAAGCTAACAAGAAGAGTCTCACAACGATGGGAAGACAAAAAAACAATCCCCAAATGAAAGAAAAGGAGGAAGCCCCAGAAAGAATGCTAAATGAAATGGAGGCAACTCAACTATCAGATTTTGAGTTCAAAGCAATGGTTGTCAGGAAGCTCCAAGAGCTCTCAAAGAGCTACCAGAAACTACAGGGAAGCTATAATGAACTCACTGCAAACTATATCAACATGAAAAAGGAAATAGAAACTATCAACAAGTGCCAAGAGGAAATGAAGAACACAATTTCTGAACTGAAGTACACAGAGGAAGGAATGAAAAGCAGAATCGATGAAGCAGAAGATCAGATCAGTGAGTTGGAGGACAAAGTAGAAAAAAACACGCAGAAAGAGCAAGAAAAGGAAAAGAGGCTCAGAAAGAATGAAGAGCAATTAAGAGAAATGCAAGACAATATGAAATGTAATAATATCCATATAATAGGGATTCCAGAATGAGAAGAAGAAGAGCAAGAGATAGAAAGCCTATTTGAAAAAGTAATGATGGAAAACTTCCCTAATTTGATGAGAGAAAAAGTCACACAAATCCAGGAATCACAGAGAGTCCCAATCAAGAGGAACACAAAGAGGCCCACTTCAAGACACATCATCATTAAAATGGCAAAATTCCAAGACAAAGACAGAATCTTAAAGGCAGCAAGGGAGAAAAAGGAAGTAACATACAAGGGAACCCCGATAAGGTTAGCAGCTGAATTCTCAATGGAAATGCTCCAAGCCAGAAGAGAATGGCAAGAAATATTCCAAGTAATGAGAACCAAAGGCCTGCAACCAAGACTATTTTACCCAGCAATGCTTTCAATCAAGATAGAAGGCCAAATATGGAGCTTCTCAGACAAAAGAAGTCTAAAAGAATTCACCTCTACCAAACCAGTTCTTCAAGAGATGCTAAAGGGACTGCTTTAAGGAAAGGAAGGAAGGAAGGAAGGAAGAGAGAGAGAGACAGAGACAGAGAGAGAGAGAAACAGGCATGAAATTGCCAATGAATCAGTATCTATCAATAATAACCTTAAATGTGAA
>PVKU01017240.1:0-11989 GCA_004027475.1 Anoura caudifer | reverse complement strand
TCAGTTCTTTGGCTTGAGATTTTTTAAAATTCTGGCCTGTGTATTTCTTACCGGGCGCCGCCCCTAGTCCAATATTATCCAGCACCGTTTACCTGTTCTAACAGTGTCTTGGCAGCCCTGGGACCTCTCATGCTCACATGCCTTTGCACTCTCTGCGGCCTAGAATGCACTCCTGTCTCTGGTAGCTACGCTTACCACCTCCTGTCTCAGCTCAAGGGCCACTTGTAGAAAGCCTTGCTTAACACTCTCATCACTACTTGGGTGTCTCTTAGGTCTCCTTTTGTGCCCTGTTGTAACCTTTATCAAACCACTTTTCAGGGTAGAGAAGTCGCTAATCTCTCTGCCTCCGTTACTACGCAATTTATGCCTACATCTTTAAGGTCTAGGACAGCACCTGACACATAGTAGATTTTCAGGTAATGAATCAGCTCTTACAGAGAGAGACCTGCTGCTTAGAATGATCTTACTCTTCCTTAAATATATCCAGCCTTCCCCTGATTTTTGGTCTTCTGTCCTTTATTAACTTACCTATAATGCTGTCTTCAGTGGTGTGTTCAATGTTGGCCATTGAACAACAAATAACCTTTCACCAAATAGTGTGAATCTTACCCTTTTATGTGAATCCTCATTAATGTGAATCTTACCCTTTTTTCAAGACCTGGCTCAAGTCTTTCTCAGTACTTCCAGACCAGACCCACCCTTATAGATTTTTCTCTTGCATTGAATCATCTCAGAATATGCCCAGTCAGCAAGGGGTAATAAAATGGTTTTGTAGTCATAGTCTACAGATTCAAATTCCTGTTCTACTATGGTAATGATAGTAAGCAAAGTACTTTTTATTTCTCTGAGTCTCCTTTATAAAATTCTGCCTTAAAGACCTGGGGAGATTAAGTCAAAGAATCTGATGAAACAAATATCTCACACTTGACATAAATGCAACAAAATTTAGGCACCTTCAAAACTTAATTCACTATTATCTTAATGATAGTAAAGCAACTATCATTAGGTAGCATCTAATGATAGTTGAATCCTATTTAGATAGCATGTGGAGGTACTCTAAGTGCTTTTATGTATTACATATAATTTCTCATTTAATTTTCACAATAGCCTTTGGAAGTAGATACTGTTATCATCAGCATTTTATAGATGAGGAAATTGAGGGATGAAGAGTTCAGAAAAAGATAACTTCCCTGCAGTTCCCCGCAGTTCAGATACTGGTAACTTCCCTAATGGTAACTGGTTAGCGTGCAGACAGAATTCAGACTCACGGGGCTGGTGCCAGAGTCCATTCTTTTAAACATTACCCTATACCGTGAAGGTGTACGGTTTAACAAATCATCTTTCTGAAATTTAGATTTCCACCTCTTAGAAACAAGATCAGCTCACAGGCTGTGGATTAAGTGGAAATGAAAGGCTTTTGTGCACTTGAAATCATTCCACAAATGTAATTTTATCTGGCACTGGTTGTTAAGTCTGATTCCTAAGAAATGGTTATATTTTTCTCAAATAGCAAAGTAAACTGTGGAAGAAAATATGAGGTAAAATTGATTATCTAGTGCACTGTGTTTGGGGGCACTCAGTTTGGAGAGTAGTTTCACAAGTTGTAACAAGGGCCATTGAACAACAAATAATCTTTCACCAGATAATTAAGCTTTTAATCCTGAATATGAAAAGGCTATTTTCAGTATATGGAAAGGTTTATTTCAGGTTTATTTTTTAATTATGAAAAACATAAGCAAGGCAAAGGCACATTATATTACTTGTACTCGAAGAAATACTATGCAATGATTAACAAATTTTGAAGACTATGTTAATGTGGAAAGAAAACTTAAAAGTGAAAACAAGATTTAAAATTACAATTATAAAGTCATGGTGACAATACATAGGAGAAATGATTGGAAGCCCCAGTAGCAAAGAGCATATCTAGTGCCTAAATGTTGGTTTTTAAATGATGTCCAGTAAAAGGAACCACAGCTTTTGGTGAAATAGTCAACACCAGGGCTGAGACAGGGAAATCAGAAGATGAGCCTGGATACATCAATATAAGAGACTTTTGCACAGCAAAAGGAATAATAGAATGAAAGCACAACTTATGGAATGGGAAAATATATATTTGTAAGCCATATATCTGATAAAGGGTTAATATCCACAATATCTAAAAGACTCCTACAACTCAAGAGCAAAATAAATAAATAAGTAATAACCTGATTTTAAAATGGGCAAAGAACTTGTGAATATTAATTATAGATGTACAAATGGTTAACAGATATGAATAGAATTAACATCACTAATCATCAGGGAAATGCAAATCAAAACCACAATGAGATATGATCTCATACCAGTGAGGATAGTTATTTAAAAACAAAAACAAAAAAAAATGAAGTGTTGGTGAGGATGTGGAGAAATTGGAATCCTGTCTGCTGTTGGTGGGAATGTAAAAGGGTACAGCTGCTATGAAAAGCTGTATAAAATTTCCTCCAAAAATTATTCCCACTTTGGGTACTTATCCAAAAGAATTAAAAACAGAATCTTGAAGAGATATTTGAATTCCCGTGTTCACTAAAGCATTATTCACGATAGCCAAGATGTGGAAATGACTAAATGTCCATTGATGGATGAATGGATAAAGAAAATGTGCTATATACACACAGTGAAATATTGTTCAGTCTTCAAAAAGTAGGAAATTCTGCCATGTGCACCATACATGATTCTTGAGGATATTATGCTAAGTGAAATAGTCCAGCCACAGAAGGACAAATATCACATCATTCCACTTAGTAAGAGTCAAGCTCAGAGAAGCAGAGAGGGAGTGGTAAGTGGGAAGTTGCTATTCAATGACTATAAATTTTCAGTTATGCAAGATAAGTTCCAACATCATGTCTGTAGTTAAGAGTACTGTGTTGTGCACTTAAACATTTGAGAGAATAGATCTCATGTTAACTGTTCTTACCACAATTAAGGAAAAAAAAAAAAAAAGCCTGGAGCCCCTTGTTGGAGGAAGTAACAGATGGCTCAGAAACTAATGGGGACATGTTAAAAGATACAGGAACCAGTTTGAAGAGACTCATACTGATGGAATCTGGGACAACTTGAGCATTAGAATAATTATAGTGGATATAACCTATTGAATAAAAAGAATCAATGAGTCGATAGTAACAAGTAAATGGAGAAGGAAGAGTGTTTCACTGAAGTCAAATGCCAATAAATGTAAAAAATTATGTAAGTTAGAAAAATCAGTATTTGGCAAGAGAGTTACTCAGCAAGAATTATCAGTGGATGCTCAATGTGTCAATATGGTAAATACTGTTGCAGGATGTTTTTATCCTGGGTAATTTTCTTTGCCTGATTGTACTATAACCTCATGTATATTTTTGGAGAAATACTATGTATTAATACAGTTATGCCACACATCTCAGTACTTTTTTAAAAAAATTTTGAAAGATAATAATTTTAGTTGTTTTAGACTTAATAGCCCCCATGGTTTGTATTTTTATTTTGATTTTGGCTAGGACACCAACACAGATATGCAGAAGAGAAAGACCCTGAGTGTGTGCTGGGACCGGCAGGGCTATGTTCCATGGGATCTTATTCCTGCAGCATTGGTTCTCACTGCTGGCTCCCTGACTCCATCATATTCCGTTATCTCAAGGAAAGACATGACTAAACTTTTTCAATGTATTCTTAGTGGCATTCTTAGAAGGAGGGAGTACATATTCAAACAAACAATAGAACATGGTATAACTCCATAAAGTTCAGTTACTGCTCAAAGCTCTCTTGGGTTGAAATATGTAAACATGTCAAGAAAAGTCATAAATGTAATAGTGACTACACCTGAATGATGAAATCAGGAAGTGAGTAGGGAATTTAACCATGTCTTTTAAAAATTATATTTTAATAGAGATAATATATTTATCTTGTATGAAGTTATTAAGCTATAAAAAGGTATACCATGGAAAGTCTCCCTTGCTCTCTCCCCTAGATTCTCAGTTTCCATAGGCAACTACAATTGTTCTAGTCAAGATACTGGGTGCATGTATAAGCAAACACATATTTTTTCTTCTACAGAATAGGTAGCCTACTTATATTACTTTTAAAATAAAATTTTAATAAGAACAGTATTGCTATATGACTTTTAAAGGAAAAATTGAGAAAATGAGGTGTTGATAAAGAGGAATGGTGTGTGCTGGCTTTGTCAGGCATTATAAAGAATGTGGGTAAATAGAATCAGAGTTATGGACTCTGCCCTATCTCTTGAATGACATGTTTTGAAGAATTTGGGGAATGTAGAACATGTTCAGGGATTGAATATAGTCCAACTTACTGTAGTAAGTACTTCTAGTTATTTTAAAATCTCAACTTCATTTTCAACTCAAGTAGACTTAGGGAACAAATATATATGTTGCTTGCTTGACATTTGATACATACTGCAACATGCATGAACCATGAAGATGGGCTAAGTGAAATAAGTCAGTCACAAAAGGACACAAATGCTGTATGACCCCACTTATGTGAGCTTCCTACAGTAGTCAAATTCATAGAGACAGAAAGTAGAAGAGTATTTGCC
Source organism: Anoura caudifer (assembly GCA_004027475.1). Lineage (NCBI taxonomy): Eukaryota > Metazoa > Chordata > Mammalia > Chiroptera > Phyllostomidae > Anoura > Anoura caudifer. The sequence continues at coordinate 7,425 of PVKU01017240.1, read as the reverse complement.
AGGGGTTGAAGGGAGGAAGGGATGGGAAGCTAATCTTTAGTGGGTACAGAATTTCAGTTTGGGAAGATGAACAAGTTCTGGAGATGAATGATGGCAGTGGTTGCACAACGGTGTGAATGTGTTTAATGTGCATAGAACTATATACACTTAGAGATGGTAAATTTTTGTTATGTTTTACTGTAATAAAAAAGGAACAATAAGTGGTATTTCAGGCTTTGTCAAGACAGCATAATAAAAGTATAATAGAAAAGTATTTGTATACCTACTATAATGTAATACATTATTTTGTAGGTGTTATCTTCAGGAAAGCACTCTGCACCTGCTAAATTAACAAATGGAAAGAAGTCGTAAGTACTTAAAGAAGGTTACAATTTCAGGAAATCTCAAGAGATTTTTCAGGTCTTTGGCCTGGACTAAATTTAGCCTACCCTAGAAAATTGGATGGGGTCTCTACTGTCACAAAACTCTGGGGAGGAGCCTTTCGTAGCTACCCACGTTGGTCATTTTAGTGCTTACTAGTCATTACAGTCTTCATAAAGTGCTGCATAAATCTGTTTTATACACATTTGGACAAGTTTTCTTATCTAACCTTTGCTAAAAAGAAAATGACTACTTACAATATATTTTTTTGGGGAAAATGTGTATTATTTATAAAACTGTTCAATTTATTTTCTAGGACTCATTTAAGAAAGATATCACGTTTTAATGCAGATTCTGTCTATCCCATCCATTCTGATTCAGAAAATCAGGTAAGATTAAACTGAATCGATATAATGTACATTATTTTCATTAGTCTTCAGGGAAAAGCCAAAAGTTGGGAATAAAAATTCAAAGGTGAAGTATTAATTGCCCTAAGGAAGTATGATTGCTTTTGCTTTAGAACTATGTTTTCTACCAATACTAAATTGTTCCTAAAAGAAATTAAAACTGTGCAATTAGTTTTCTTTCTCTGCATTGAAACTTTATGTACACATTGCTAAATGACTTTCTCCTTACAGACTGAAGCTGTACGGGGGCTTGATGGTTGTGCTTCTTTGCTGCAGAACATTTTGAGAAATGAAGATTCAGGTTTTATTTTTTAAATGCTTCTTTGCTGATCACATTTTCTCAATTAAGTAGTTCTTTTAATGCTTATGAATTTTTGTTTTAATTATTAATAGGTTCAGAAATAGCATATTCAGAAAATAGATATAATCCTCGACCTTTGGAGGGCAAAAGTTATAGATCTAAAAAGAAAGGATGTGAAAAACATACTCTTCCTTCATTAGTCCGGAAAGAAATTCGTAAGTATTTTTTTACTTATTTAAATGTACTACTTAATTCTGAGGATTTTGATAAATTTATCAAGATTATGCAACTAGTGTTTCATTTTAATCATACATTGGTTATTTAGGTGTGTGTGCCTGTTTTTTACCTCAGCTTCTAATACAATCAGCTTCTAATTGCCAAGTAGTTACTTTGTTTACTAACAAGTTCCCAAGAACAAAGGTAGCAAAGTGACTTAGATTTGTAGGAGGCAAGATTAAAACTCAGAATGCCATTTGGGAGGTATGTTGAATTATCTTTATTCTCCTTGCCACTTGTTTCCATAGGTAATCACAAATTCATTGGGTTTTATTTTAAAATTGTTGTGTATGTATATATCCTGGTAGGTTTGGTAGCTCAAATTGATGAGCCGCACAGTTGGAATGCATGGTACGTATGAAGGTAAAATTCCAGGGACAGAGGGCCTGCTACTGACTACTGATTGATGGTGAATGTAGCCAAGGATATTTGACACCTCACAGTTAACTTGCTGACTTAATTAATTAAGTGTGATAATTTTGCACACAGCTTAAAAATAGTAAGTTTTGCTTATGTTGTCCCTTGGAGACCTATAGAACAAGATAGCCCAAAATGGAGATGAAAATTTCCACAATGGGAATCCAGATGGACAAGAATGATGAGGAGCTAGTTCCACAGTTCAGGTGGGCCAAAAACATTAGCACAGCAGTGCATGCTGAGATTCAGCTCAGGCATGGGGTGAAGTTTAGAAATTCAAGTACAACAGTAGCCCTAGACTGCAGATTGATGTTCCATATGGTCCCTGAGTCAGAGAACTAAGTCAGAGGCCAGCTACATTTAGCCTCACATTATCTTGACCTGCACTATTCAGGGTGGTAGTCACTAACCACATACAGCCATTGAGCGCTTGAAGTATGGCTAGTACAACCAAGGAGCTGAATTGTAACTGTTGTTTAATTTTAATTAATTTAAACTTGGAAGTGGTTACTTGATCCAGCCATTAGAAAATATTTAAGTGTGTTTGGAATAACATGGGTACATGAATCTGCTTTTGCAGCTGTAAATTTTATTAAATCTAAATACAGATCAAGTACTTCTGACGAAAATTTAGCATCCAGATTGAGATGTGCTTTGTATAAAATGCACACTAGGTTTAGAAGATTTAATGCAAAAACTGAATAATATTTAAAGTTAATTTCATGTTGAAATGTTAATATTTTGGGTATACTGATTTGAATAAAACATGAAAATATTACCTATTTTTAGTTTTTTGATACTGGAAAATTTTAAATTGCATATATGGTTTACATTATATTTTTATTGGTCAGCATTAGTCTAAACCAGTGGTCAGCATACTATAGTCAGTTTTATCTCATAAATAATGTTCAGTAATTTTATTTATTTTATAAATAAAGTTTTATCAGAGCATAGCCATGCTAATTCATTTATATGTTTTCTATGGCTGCTTTTGTGCTCTAACAGCAGAGTTGAGTAGTTGTGATAGAGACCATCTGGGCTACTAAGCCCAAAGTATTAATCCTCTAGCCTTTTAAGAAAAAGTGTGTTAACCCCTATTCTAAACTCTCTCTTTATTTAATCCTCACCCGAGGATATTTTTATTTTTTTATTGCTTTTAGAGAGAGGAAGAGAGAGAAAAAGAGAAACATCGACCGGTTGCCTCCTGTCCGTTACCCGACTGGAGATTGAACCTGCAACCTAGGTATGTGCCCTGACCAGGAATTGAACCTGCGACCTTTTGGTGCTCAGATGATGCTCCAACCAACTGAGCCACCTGGCCAGGGCAACCCCTGTTCTAGACTCTTAAAGCAGAGGCCTATGTACTGGGCCCAGTGGACAAAGAGGTTTGGTAGTACCAACTGCCTAATCCTCCAGTGTCCTACTTTTTTCTCAAGGTAGGTGATTTCTTGTCCAGGGCACCCTTCCTCAAAGAATTCTCATTTGGAACATTCATGGCTGACAGTGGTGCCATTGTAGCAACTTGGATCCCAGAGTAACTGCTTGTTATTCAGAGTTCCAACAGGAAACAGATGGCAACACTTCAACTGATAGTTGAAGGAGGGTTTATTTACAGAGAAACTCATTAGGAAGGTGTGAGTGTAGGGACATAGGAAAACGACAGAGGATTGTACTGACCCAGTACTAGCAGCCGCAGCGGAGCTTTTACCATTTCTAGGCCTTAAAGGATGAGGTGACAGAGGGGCTACTGGGACTCAGATACTGTTGTGTAGAATGGGGCACCTTGACGAGAGCAGTGAACTTCATTTAAGGAACATATGTACTCTGACCTCATGCTTTCTTTCCTTGATAGTGCCAAGAATCCCATTGCATCAGATCCAAGTTGATTTTTATTCTTATAAGCTAGTAAGTTTGCCTTACTGTGTCACAGATACTGGCAGGAGACACAAGACTCCTGGGTCAGAGACAAAGGAGTCTATTACTCATGCTGCAGCAAGCAGCATGCACATCGGCATATTTGTCTTGGTTCCCCCTTGCACCAGTTCCCATGGGGGTGATGTGATGGATACAGATGGATGCTAGATATGCTGGAGAGGTTTAAGTTTCAGCTAAGGAACACTGAGTTGGTGATTACATTGCTTTGGGTACTAAGCAATAAGCAAGGCTGTACTTGTTACTTGTCTCAGGGGAAATACTACTTTACCTCTCAAGGTGGCTCAAGGTTTCACCCTGAGAAACTGGCCCAGGTAAAAAGCTTAGGTCACATCTTACTTTCTTGGTAACCCAGCAAGAAACTTAGGAGCTGAAGAGACTCATGGGGGATGGTCTCTTAACAATGTAATCCATCTACTGTATGTAGATCAGCATCAAAGGGAGAGCAAGGTGGGAGATGAGTACAGGGTGGATTTGAAGGAGCAGTTGAGAGATGTCTGGCATTCTGTATCCCAAGCATTAAATTCTTATTTTGGTTAGAGTCAAATCAGCAGCTGTGACCCCTGATCAGATTACAATATTCCTTTGGTTTTTTTAAAGGTTTTATTTATTTATTTTTAGACAGAGGGGAAGGGAGGGAGAGAGAGAGAAAGATCAATGTGTGGTTGCCTCTCACATGCCCCCTACAGGGGACCTGGCCTGCAACCCAGGCATGTGCCCTGACTGTGAATCGAATTGGCAACCCTTTGGTTCACAGGCTGGCGCCACACTGAGCCACACCAGCCAGGGCAGATTACAAGATTCTTACTGTCCTTTCCCCTATACTTTCGTCATCAAAAGGTAGGACCTACTTCCCACAAAACAGTCTCCTTTAGGGTTACAATATTAGAAATTAGTTCCCATTGACTGACTTACTCTGAAGGTTGACTCATTAAAAGCAGAGGCCTCCTTTCTTTTGACTCAATGACTCTTATCTTTTCTAGTTTACAAACTGTAGCACTATCTTGAAAGGATACCTTTTTTGTGTGTGGTTGGCAGCTGTTAATACTGTGTTATCACAGTGCTCAACAATACACAAAAAACCATGCTTAGTACTTGCTCTTGTTTCCATCCTTCCACAAGTGAGGTAGATCTCTCCACAAGTGACAATTTTAAGGAATTTGTTACAGTATGTTAACTAGTATCTATATATAACTTTAATTTTAGCATACATTATTTTACTTTTATGTTAACCATCTTCTGAGGCATGGTCCCACATGAACTTTCTGCCTGGGACCAGCCTGATCACTTAGTGTCTGTGGAGTCAAGCCCGCCAATTTTGATGCATAGTAGGAGGAAGGAGGCAGACAGGCAGTCCGAGAAGTGCATTGAGCTTACATTTCGAGTGCTCCTGACAGTTAAAGAAAAAGCATTTTTTTAATAAGTAGCTTTTCCCATTTGGTCACTGTTGAATGCTGTGGGCACATGACTCTGCTTCCAGTCAATGTACACGTGTTGCTGTGCTTACCTTGGGGAAATAAAGTACCACAGGCAGGGTACTGTCAGCACTGGTCACCCCCATCTAGGCCAGGTGCACTTTTACATGTTTCAGATTATAACAGGCACCCAGCAGTTCTTATCTGCAGTATATGTTTGTTCTGTATTTGGCTGGCAGGAATTATCTTACCTGTCAGACAATGCGTGTGCACCCAAGCAACGGTGCTGTACAGCAGCTAGAATTCAAAGACTGAAAACCTTCTGTGGACTGAATAAATGAATGCATCCCTTTCATGATTCTAGGTATGAACTGACACCAATTAGACATGTTGCCATCCTAATATGTTAGGTAAAATGTTCATGTAGGGTGCTTTGGTGTGATGAGCAAGAGCAAGAAAATATGTTTCATTTGTATTTGTGTAGTGACAGCCTGATTTTGTTGTTGTTTTTTTATTTTAAAATTGCATAGCAATATAAATCATTCTTTTTTATATCCATTTATTGTTTTTCACTTGCTTTAAAACTCTTTTTAAGAGTTTTAAAAACATTTGTTTATTTTTAGAGAGAGGGGAAGGGAGCGGGAGGGAGAGAGAAATATCAGTGTGTGGTTTTGTCTTATGCCCCGCCCCTCACCTCCTGGGGACCTGGCCTGCAACCCAGGCATGTGCCCTGACTGGGAATCGAACTGGCGACCCTTTGGTTCTCAGTCTGGCACTCAATCTACTGACCCACACTGGCCAGGGCTAAGATTTTTTCTCACATACAAGTCTCCTCCATTAGAGTTTCATATGGACTGAATTAATAAAGGAGGAAAGTAACTCATTTTGATTCCAAGGCTTTGATTTTAAGAAATGTGTTTGAAGTTCAGTAATTCATGTAGAATGATGACATCTGCTGGCAGAAGCCTAATATTGTAGCTCAGCTTTCTCAGAGACTGAAAATCATCCCTTGAAAAGAAGGTGAATGAGTGTCAATGCCTGGGACTTGTGAGTGTGAAATCTGAGAATTCCTCAAGCCAGATAATACTTGTCTTACATGAGGCCAAAGGAACTCCCAAGAGCGGAAGAGAGACCCATGAATTAAGAGGAAACAAAGAACTATGTGCTGCACAGCCATGGGCTGACTATGATGTTACCTCCCATCATTTTAGATTTCAGAGTAAAAATAATTTAGAGGATACTTTTCCATTTGATTTATAGTAAAATTATATTTCCAATTAGAAATATTTTTTACATAAGTGTTAATTAACCAGTTTTGTTGTAGCTCATTTATTCAGATAGTAAAGAATAACTATTATTCCTTAAAGGGGGAGACATACTTTGAGGTTTATTGTTGATATCAGATGGGAAATTTGTGAATACGAAGTATTTGCTTGTCTGTCCTAAGGCTTTGCAGTCATTTGGTAATATAGATAACATTTATTGAGTTCGTACTGTGTGCTAGACGTTCTTTACAAGTTTTACCGTATTTACTCTTCACAACAACCTTCTAAAGTAGGCAATACTTTTATTATCATTTTTTTCTGATGAGAGAAATGAGATCAAGAGAGGTTAAGTAATTTGCCATTAATTACTCAGCTAATTCATGTTAGAGCTCGTATACAGGCTTGAGAAGTAGGTTCACAGGAATAGATCGTCTTAAAAGGAGGCACACCTCAAGTCAAAATGGAACTATCTAATATCTCTAACTATTTTCATAGTCAAATTTTAATTTACTGTTTTTCTTTAAAATTTTTTTCTCTCTTCATTTGTTATAATATTTAATTTGCTTTTAACTTTTTGCTTTTGTATGTAAGCTTTATTCTTTTAGACATGTTTTTATTTTCAATATACTATATGTGTGGAATTCCATAACAACAATTTAACTGTTTCACTTTTTAAACAATTAAGGAATAACTTTCATAAAGCATAAATCTTGATAAATTTTTGAGTATGTATACTCCCATATAGTCACCACCCACATGAAGATATAGAACATTTTCAGTATCCTGTCAGGCTTTTGCCTCATCAGTATCCTCACCATCAGCTGTCCCTTCATCTTTGAGTAACCATTTTTCTGGCTTCTATCTCCATTGGATAGCTTTACCTATTCTGGAATTTAATATACATGCATTTGTACACTGTGCAATCTTGTATCTGACATCTTTCATAAAGCATTATGTCTGTTAAATTGATATAAATAGTTGTGTACATCTGTAATCTGTTCCTTTCCATTGCTGTGTACAGTTTATCCATTTTTACTAGTCATGGCTACTGG
>PVKU01017239.1:0-12093 GCA_004027475.1 Anoura caudifer | reverse complement strand
ACCTCAGTTACATTTGCTTTTCTTCTTTCTTGTTTCATTCCTTCTTCCTTTCTTTCCAATTTTATCTCTTCTTCCTTACTCTCTTTTTTTCTTTTTTCATTTTCTTTTTTTTCTCTTTTCTTTTTTTAAATACCCACAAGTGAGACAAAATAAAAACCTGGAACTGTGAAAAAAACCAGAGTTGGTCCCAAAGAGGGGCCATCCCAACAGCTGAGACAGTGAAAGCTGTGAACACCAGAATATCCAAAGGAGACTGCACCACTGAATCTCACAGGTGTTCTACCACAGAATTTCACACCATAAACCCAGGGAGCCAGAATAGATCAATTGAAGAAGCAGAGGCTAACAAGAAGAGTCTCACAAACAATGGGAAGACAAAGAAACAATCCCCAAATGAAAGGAAAGGAGGAAGCCCCAGAAAGAATGTTAAATAAAAAAGAGGCAACTCAACTCTCAGATATTGAGTTCAAAGTAATGGTTATCAGGAAACTCCATGAGCTCTCAATGAGCTACCAGAAATGACAGGGAAGCTATGATGAACTCACTGCAAACTATATCAACATGAAAAAGGAAACAGAAACTATCAACAAGGGCCAAGAGGAAATGAAGAATACAATTTCTAAACTGAAGAACACAGTAGAAGGAATCAAAAGCAGGGTCGATGAAGCAGAAGATTGGATCAGTGAGTTGGAGGACAAAGTAGAAAAAAAACACCCAGAAAGAACAAGAAAAGGAAAAGAGGCTCAGAAAGAATGAAAAGGCATTAAGAGAAATGCAATACAATATGAAACATAACAATATCCGTGTAATAGAGATACCAGAAGGAGAAGAAGAAGAGGAAGGGATAGAAAACCTATATGAAAAAGTAATGAGGGAAAACTTCCCTAATTTGATAAGAGCAAAAATCACACAAATCCAGGCAACACAGAGAGGCCCAATCAAAAGGAACCCAAAGAGGCCCACTTCCAGACACATCATAATTAAAATGGCAAAATTCCAAGACAAAGAGAGAATCTTAAAGGCAGCAAGGGGGGAAAAGGAAGTAACATACAAAGGAGCCCCTTCTCAATGGAAATGCTCCAAGCCAGAAGAGAATGGCAAGAAATAGTCCAAGTAATGAGAACCAAAGGTCTGCAACCAAGACTACTTTACCCAGCAAGTCTTTCAATGAAGATAGAAGGCCAAATAAGGAGCTTCCCAGACAAAAGAAGTCTAAAAGATTACAACTCTACCAAACCAGTTCCGCAAGAGATACTAAAGGGACTGCTTTAAGGAAAGGAAGGAAAAGGAGAGAGAGAGAGAGAGAGAGAGAGAGAGAGAGAAGCACATCTACAAAAATGGCAATGAATAAGTACCTATCAATAATAACCTTAAACATAAATGGATTAAATGCTCCAATCAAAAGACATAGAATAGCAGAATGGATAGGAAAGCATGACCCACACATATGCTGCTTACAAGAGACTCACCTGAGGAAAAAAGACTTACACAGACTGAAAGTGAAGGGCTGGAAAGAAAATTTCCAAGCAAATGGTCAGGAAAAAAAATCCAGGGTAGTAATACTCATAATAGACAAAATAGATTTCAAAAGAAGACCTATAAAGAGAGACCCAGAAGGTCACTTCATAATACTCAAGGGAAGAATCCACCAAGAAGACCTAAATATTGTAAATATATATGCACCCAACATAGGATCACCTAAATACATAAAGAAAGTCTTAGAGGACTTCAAGAAAAACATTGATAGCAACACAATTATAGTAGGGGATTTTAACACCTCACTGTGAAAAATAGACAGATCTTCCAAACAAAGTATCAACAAAGATATTGTGGCATTGAGCAACACTCTAGATGAAATGGATCTAACTGATATATATATAGAGCCCTTCATCCCAAAGAAACTAAATACATATTCTTTTCAGAGGCACATGGAATATTTTAAAAAATAGACCACATGGTAGGACACAAAACAAGCCTCAACAAATTCAAGAAAATTGAAATCATACCAAGCATTTTCTCTGACAAGAAGGGAACGAAACTACAAACCAACCCCAAGGGGAAAAACCCAAAACCCTCAAAATCATGGAGATTGAATAGCATGCTATTAAACAATAAATGGGGCAAGAATGAAATTAGGGAAGAAATCAAAAAGTTTCTGGAAACAAATGAAAATGAACTCACAACAATCCAAAACTTATGGGACACAGCAAAGGCAGTCCTCAGAGGAAAGTTCATAGCGATACAGGCCTACCTAAAAAAGATAGAAACATCTCAAACAAACAACTTAACTCTACACCTACAAGAACTCAAGGAACAACAACGAAGACAGCCCAGAGCAAGTAGAAGGAAGGAAATAACCATTATCAGAGCAGAATTAAATGACATGGAGACTAAAAGTACAATTCTAAGGATCAATGAATCCAGGAGCTGGTTCTTTGAAAAGATAAACAAAACCAACAAGCCTTTAAGCAGGCTCATCAAGAAAAAAAGGGAGAGGACTCAAATAAACATAATCAGAAATGAAAAAGGGGGGATTACAACTGACACCACAGAAATACAAAGGATTGTAAGAAATTACTATGAAGAACTGTATGCCAAGAAATTTGTAGGTGAAATGGAGAAGTTTCTAGAAATATATAATTTTCCAAAACTCAATGAAGAAGAAGCAGAAAGCCTGAACAAACCAATAGCAGCAGATGAAATTGAAGCAGTAATCAAAAAACTCCCAACACACAAAAGCCCTGGACCAGATGGTTTCACAGGAGAATTCTACAAAGCTTAAGGAAGAGATAACCCTTATGCTTCACAGACTGTTCCCCAAAATCCCAAATGATGGAAGACTCTCAAACTCTTTTTATGAAGCCAGCATCATCCTAATCCCAAAACCAGAGAAAGACACAACAAAGAAAGAGAACTTCAGGCCAATATCGCTGCTGAACATAGATGCTAAAATCTCGACAAAGTATTGGCAAACTGCATCCAACAATACACTAAAAAGATCATACACCATGACCAAGTGGGATTCATCCCAGGGATGCAAGGATGGTTAAATATTCGCAAATCTGTAGATGTTATACATCATATAAACAAAAGCAAAGACAAAGATCACATGATCATATCAATAGATGCAGAAAAAGCATTTGATAAGGTACAACACCCACTTATGATAAAAACACTCAGCAAAGTGGGAATTGAGGGAGCATTCCTCAACATAATAAAGGCCATATATGAGAGATCTACAGCCAACATTATACTCAATGGGCAAAAACTAAAATCTTTTCCACTAAGATCAGGAAGAAGAAAAAGTTGTCTACTTTCACCACTTCCATTCAGTATAATATTGAAAGTCTTAGCCACAGTGATTAGACAAGAAAAGGAAGTAAAAGGCATCCAAATTGGAAAGGAGGAAACAAAACTATCATCGTTTGCAGATGAGATGGTAATATACATAGAAAATCCTATAGACTCGGCCAAAAAGCTGCTTGACCTAATAAATGAATTTGGCCAAACAGCAGGATACAAAGTCAATATCCAGAAATCAAAGGCAATTTTGTATACCAACAATGAAACTTCAAAAGCTGAGATCAAGAAAAAAAAATCCCATTTGATATAGCAAAAAGAAAAATAAAATACCTAGGAGTAAATCTAACCAATGAGGTAAAAGACCTGTAAGCAGAAAACTACACAACACTGAAGAAAGAAATCAAGGGAGCCACAAATAATGGAAGCATATACTGTGTTCAAGGATTGGAAGAATTAATATCATCAAAATGTCCATACTGCCCACAGCAATTTACAAATTCAGTTCAATACCTATTAAAGTACCAATGACATATTTCACAGACATAGAACAAACACTTCAAAAATTTATATGGAACCATAAATGACCCTGAATAGCTGCAGCAATTTGGAGAAAGAGCAGCAAAGTAGGAGGGATCACAAGGCCTGATACCAAATGTATTACAAGGCCACTGTAATCAAAATAGCCTGGCACTGGCATAAAAACAGGCACATGGACAAGTGGAACAGAATAGAGAGCCCAGAAATAAACCCAATTCTCTACAGTCAATTAATATTTGACAAAGCAGGCAGCAACATAAAATGGAGTAAAAATAGCCTCTTCAACAAATGGTGTTGGCAGAACTGGACAGCTATGTGCAAAAAAATGAAACTCAAGCACCAACTAATACCATACACAAAAACAAATTCAAGGTGGATAGAAGATTTAAATAGAAGGTATGGCACCATTAAAGTCCTCAGGAGAATATAGGCAGGAAAGTCTCAGATATTTCACGCAGCAACATTTTGACTGATATGTCCCCTAGAGCAAGGGACATAAAGGAAAGAATAAACAAATGTTATCTCATCAAAATAAAAAGTTCCTGCACAGCTAAAGAAAACAGTATTGAAATAAAAGAGAACCGAATGTATGGGAAGAGATATTTTCCCATGATACCTCAGACAAGGGTTTAATCTCCAAAATATATAAAGAACTTACATGACTCCACTCTAAGAAAATAAGCAACCCAATTGAAAAATGGGCAAAGGACTTGAACAGACACTTCTCCAAGGAGGACATACAGAGGATCCAGAGACACATGAAAATATGCTTGATATGGCTAGCTATCAGAGAGATGCAAATTAAAACCACAATGAGATAACACTTCACACCAGTCAGAATGGCCCTCAAAAACAAAGCAACAAACAACAAGTGTTGCAGAGGTTGTGGAGAAAAGGGGACCCTAGTGTACTGTTGGTGGGATTATAGACTGGTACAACCACTATGGAAAGCAGTATGGAATTTTTTCCGAAAACTAAAAATGGATCTACGTTTTGACCCAGCAATTCCACTGCTAGGATTATATTTTAAGAACACTGAAACACCAATCCAAAGAACCTATGCACCCCAATGTTCATAGCAGCATAATTTACAATAACCAAGTGTTGGAAGAAACCTAGGTGCCCATCAGTAAATGAATGGATCAAAAAACTATGGTATATTTACACAATGGAATTCTATTCAGAAAAAAAGAAGGAGGTCCTATCCTTCACTACAGCATGAATGGAACTGGAGAGCATTATGCTAAATGAAACAAGCCAGGTGGTGAAAGACAAAAAACATATGATCTCACTTTGAACAAGAACCTAATTAGCAAAACAGACAAATAAGTATAATATAACCAAAGACACTGAGATTGAGAACAGGCTGACAGTCACCAGAGGGGAGAGGGGAGGGAATTTCAGGGGAAAAGGGGAAGGGTTTAGAGTAACAAGTATAAAGGACACATGGACAAAAATTGGGGTGGTGGTGGTGGAAATGGGAGGTAGGTGTGGGTGCTGGGGCAGTGGACTGGGATGGGAGTAAAAGACAGAAAAGTGTACAAAAATAATTAAAATTAAAAAAATATATTTCTAAAAAAAAATTGGAAAAAAACCCCAAAAACAATTCCTGCGAATTTTCCCTTTCCTCTGTGGAAGAACATTCCTCCTCTTTGTTTTTGGACTTGCCTATGGTTTTGCCTTTTCCTGCATGTCCTGAGTTGCAAATTCTCTGGTATTTCTGAATAAATATACATTTGCTGATAAAAACTTATTTTTAAGGTCAACAGAGCAGAGGGAACAGAAATATTTTTCATTGGCTGACAAGTGGTTATTCTCTGCTTTTTGGGAACTTGCTAGATGTCTCAAGCTAACTCTTCTTCTTACAGCTACTTTCATGGGCTCCTCAGAAGAGCCCCCTCGGGGAGGCCACATTCTCCAGTATCTGGGGATCCATCTTCAGCTTCCTCCTGCAGGGTCTCCTTGGGCCTTCAAGCAGCCAGGAGATGGTCCTCATTAGCCTCCTCCTGTGTATGATGATCTCCAGTCCATGGGGCACACTCATTCATCCATCACCCATACACTTCTGGAAGAGATATGACTTCTAAGCCCCTTAGCTTAGTCTGCTCTGCGTCCTGTGTGGCACAGATCACTGGTTTTCAGGCCAGCAAACCATCATCAACTCCTTTTGTTAGATCACCCAATAATATCCACCCCACCCCTTTGGCAAGGTGGGACCCTCAGCATAGATCTTTCTACAGTAATCCCATTCAATGTTTTTTTTTCAAAGGCATTAATTAATGTTCCTCTTATACCACCAATATAGACTAGGGTTAAAAAGCTGTATAAATGGTTTTTAGTATTCATGTCACTTTCCCTATTGTTGCGGACACTGGCCAGCAGTGTCCGCGTCATTATGGATGAATTAAAACATGCACACAGACTGCTGAGTCTGGTGGAGGAAGAAGGATAACCTCAAGGCTTTTGTCTCAAGAGGAGCCAAAGGGGTGGCCTCTGCCATCACAGGCCTTTATTCTAATCCTATCTTCTTACATTCCAAGATGGATTTTCTCCATTTTCCAGGTTACAACGAAGGAGCCAATGGCCCTCATTACATCACAAAAGAAGGACATTAGCAAATGAATAGACAGGCGTTCACACTGGGCCTGCAAGGTACTTGCAGGGTGAGGGGGTTTCAGCAAAGCAGCACACTCTCAAAACAGCCTAAGTATACAGCAAATCTGATTACACAGGATAGAACCTATCTGTGGGTGTGGGTCCTGTGCATCTCTGAGTGGGAGCTGGGCCCACGCCACACAGAAGGGTCTGCCACACCCTATACACTTTCTAATGTGTATTTAAACCATGTGGAGGTCTTGTTAAAATACAGATTCTGAAATTCTGTTCTTTAACAGCTCCTAGGTCAAGCTCATTGCCTTGAACCCCACTCCACAGTGAACAGGTATATAGCTGGTTCTCAAGTTTATCTGGTTAGACTTAAAAAGTACTGAAGCTGGGAGCCAGCTCAGGAAGTCTGTTGGGGTATAGTCTAGCTTCAATAATTCTGAAAACCCTCAGGTGATTTTGCCACCAGCCGTGGAGGAAAGAAAGCATGGTGCAGGGCCTCCTAGGGAATGGGATCTTGGCTGTCTTGTCTCTTAGGAAATGTGAGCTTGCCTATGTCCTTCCAGAACTTTCTTCTACCTGGGCTGTTGGAACATTGACTGTAGCTGCAGCAGTGGATTAATGCCCTCAGGCTTTTACGGGGTTACTTTTGAGAAACAAAATAGAGTAAAATTTAGCTGTCAATCTAGGATAAGGGGAAAAGGACAGGAGCAGAAGTGACCTTATTTTAAATCTGAATATAAAATTTTTGAATTGCCCCAGCAATAACTAGATCAAAATTCTGCTATCTGAAGAAAGGATTGTGAGGTGGAGTTAAGTCAAGAAATAGGTAAGTACAAAGTACTACAATTGTTTGTCTACCTGAATACAAGACTGAAAAATATTACATCTATCAGATGTATATCACTAGAGTGATGAAATATGTCACACTCATAATAAAAAATATTAGGTAAGCAAATGTGCTTTAAAAAAGAAAAGGATACATGGTAATGGTTTGGGGAAATGTTAAGTAAAAATGTACATTTAAAAACCTTGTAAATAATGTAATCACACACATATATAATACAAATTATATATATACAATTATATATAATACAACACAAATTATATATAATTATATACATAATAATACATATATATAATATAAATTATATATAATTATATATTAATATATACATTTATATAATTATATATAATTATATGTGTATATAATTAAATATATATACATATATATGAAAGAAAGGCTGCAAGGAAGTACTCCCAAGTATTAACAGTAGTGACATGCTTATGGATGATTTTAATTTTATTTTTTACACTTTCTGTAAGTTCAGGGATTTTATCTTTCTTCTTTTCTTTCTTTCTCTTACCATGGACATATATTAATTTGTAATCAGATAATATTGGATTGGCCAAAAAGTCTGTTGGTTTTTTTTTTTGTGAGATGGCTTCAGTAGCACTTATTTGTCTTTAACTTCATTCAAAACAATGTTGTTAGACTGTATTGTGACAGCTGTTATATCAACGTGCATTAAACAAATCAAAATTGGTGAATTTTTGTGTAGCCTTTTTAATATTAAAGATGGAAGAAAATATTCAACATTTTCAGTATATTATGATTTATTATTTCAAGACAGGTAAAAATGTAACCAAAAATACAAAAAAAAAAAATTGTGCATCATGTAGTGAAGATGTGACTGATTGAAAATGTCAAAAGTGGTTTGCAAAGTTTCATGCTGGGGATTTCTTGCCGAATGATTCATCATGGTCTGGTAGACCAGTTGAAGTTGATAACAATTAAATTGAGACATTAATTGAGAATAATCAACATTATACCATGTGGGAGGTAACCTACATACTCCAAATATCTAAATCAATAAAGTTATTGGTGAAAATGAAAATTGTGTTTTTTATTTCACAGAAAAAACTAAATGAAAATTTTGGCCAACCCAATAATACAAGGTCTATGTAAAAAGTATCCATCCATGTAATATGAAAAATAGAAACATTTATTGAAGAAGATACAAGATACAAGAAACTTTGTACATAAGACAATGACATCTTAGTCACCTTCAAAGTAGAAACCTTGGGACCTCACACAATTCTTCCAATTGCCATCAGTTGCTTCATATTTTCCTGAATCTCATCAATGGTTTGAAATCTCTTCCCTTTCAAAGGTGATTTTAGTTTTGGGAAAAGCCAGAAGTTGCAGAGCACCAAATCTGGGCTGTAGTGGGGCTGAGTCCCCCCTGGGTGATTTGATGTTTCACCAAAAACCTCTGTGTGAGACATGATGCATGAGTTGGCACATTGTTTTGATGAAGCTGCCAATCACCGGTTGCCCATAGCTGTGGCCTTCTGAATCATCTGAATATTTTTTTGTGGAGGAATGTTCAAGCTTAATGCAAAATTTAATGTAAATTCATTGCTCTTCTCCCTTAGTCATTTTGAATGTGATGACCACACAGTACACATACTCACTAAATGGCTTCCACCACTCACACTGACTAGTATAATGAAGTCATCATTGTTCACACATGTATATTCCAGTCTATTCTCCTTGGCTACTAGGTTACCTGTATGTCATGCAAACAATTCTTGTTTTATTAACAATGGTTGGACTTTTTCTGGATAGATCTCATATACACTGAAAAATAAAACAAGAAAAGGGCATAAAGGAAGCATCAAGGTAGCTGGGCTTGCCTCTGAAGCTGAGGTCTGGGATTCAACATTTACTGGACAGACTTTCCTACTGAAGCAGTTGGGAAGGAGACACAGACAGGGTCAAGGAAAACAACCACCACCATAACATTAACAATCTATCAAGACTTGTTGGGGAAGGTAGTCATGCATGGCTTGCTCAAATCTTGCATTGTGGCATAAGATTGTGCATGGGACCTGGGACATTTACACCCATGGAGAGAAGGAACCCTCATAACCTATACTGGGCACAATTCTTTTCTTGTTCCAGGCTTGATGTGTACTTTTTTGTTCTGTTTAAGCATGTGTGTCATGTGGCATTTGGCCAACCCCACCACTGTATCTGTTCCTCAAGTAGAGAGAGCTGGGTCTTCTGCCTGCAGCACAAGAAAGGTGCATGAAGACCATCACCTTGTGCAGGCTCTGGGGCAAGACCTGCTGGACATGAAGGATAGATGCCCACTATTGAAGTTGATCTTGTCCTGTCTCTTTTGTGAGTAAAGTGTTCTTCCATTCAGTGCCTGTGTGAGTCATGTCTTTGTTGGTGACTCAGACACCTGCAAATTGCTGTTCCCAGTGGGATGCAGCCAGTGTCACTTGCTCAGCAATACTAATGTCTATGTTAGTGTCTTCTCTGTGCCACATGCAGTGCAAAATGTCCAATCATCTCTGTGCTCTGATGAGGCTGCACTCTCTATTGATTCTTATTTCACATTTGAGATGCTAGTGGTTGAGTAACCTGTCCAGGGCCCACAGCTCATAAGTGTAATGATAAGACTCAAACTCAAATTTATCTAATTTTACATCCCTAAACTGGAGAGAATCTAGGCGATTAGGCTGCCCCTCTTTCTCTCAAGAACAAGTGGAGACCCCCAGCCACAAATTCCCCTTCTCCTGTTGCATCATTCAGATTTGGGCTGATTTGTGTGTTAGACAGCTTCTGGGGCCTGGTGAGGCTGTACCAGATTTTGGTTAAATTATTTCCCAACATATTGCATTCCTCCTGCCTCTTGATAGCAGTGATTCACCTCCTGAATTTCAGATATTTTGCTTTCCTAGGAAGCCAAAAGTCCAAACTTACTGCTCTTTAATTTTATTTTTGCATTCTAATTCCTTCCTTCCTTCCTTCCTTCCTTCCTTCCTTCCTTCCTTCCTTCCTTCCTTCCTTCCTTCCTTCTTCTCTCTCATCTACTTGTTCACTAATTCCTCAAACAACTAGTAAGTTCTATTTTGTGTGAAGCATTGTGAAAATCTTGACTGGTATCCAAGTAATTAACCAGCCAGGAGTTGACCACGGGACTTGTAGGTCAAGGTCAAATGGTAGACACCCTACGTGTACCCCCAAAGTGTGGAAGTACTCAAATACTTTCTTAAATTTTATGAACCTAGCTTAGATTTAAAGCAAAATCACAATTTCAGATGGTAGGCACAGAGCCAATACAAGTAAAATAAAAACTGTATGGCCCATTGAGGAGGCAAGGCTCCAGAGATGTGGGATTAATGCCTGAGCAGGATCACAGACAGAGATTGTAGCCTCTGCCAGGGGAAGAATCAAAGGTGTGATCTCTGAGCCTAGAGCAGGAACACATGCCCCTCCATAAAAAATGTTTGTGCTTTGCATTTAAAAGTTAATATTTAGACTTCCAGCCAGGATGGAGGTGTAGGTGGACACACTGTGCCTCCTTGCACAACCAAAATTAAGGACAACAAAGATTTAGAAACAAGAAAACAATCAGAACTGATAGAAAATTGAACTGTACGGGAGTCCAACAATCATTCATCCAGACTGGTAAGAGGGGCAGAGTCACGGCAGGAAAAAGTGGAGGTTGGCAAGCCCAGGTGTGCAAGCAACTGCTGGCAGACCCCAGGTATGCAGGTGGTGGCTAGCAGACCCCGGGCAAGGGGTGGCAATGGGCAGAGCCAGTGAGGCTGTGCAAGGTGGCTGGCTGACCAGGCAGTCCCACATTCACACGCAGATAATCCAGGTGAAGGGGAAGTGGCAGAAGGGATTGGAGTCTGAGAACGCACAGCAAGTGCCATTGTTCCCTCTCTGACCCCGCCCCCACATCCAGCATCACAACCCAGCCACTGGGTTCTCCCATCCTGGTGAACACCTAAGGCTCTGCCCCTCACTATGTAACAGCTGCAACTAAACCAAAAAATATATATACTGAAAACAAAAATAACTCAAATGGGAGAACAGATCAAAGCCCCAGAGCTAATTCATCTAAGTGACCAAGAGATAGTCAACCTATCAGATGCACAGTTCAAAGCACTGGTGATTACGAAGCTCACAGAATTGGTTGATTCTGGTTGCAAATTAGATGAACAAATGAAGGCTACAATAAGTGAAATGAAGGAAAATGCACAGGGAACCAATAGTGATGGGAGGAAAACTGGAACTCAAATCAATGGGGTGGACCAGAAGGAAGAAACAAACATCCAATCAGAAAAGAATGAAGAAACAAGAATTCAAAAAAATGAGGAGAGGCTTAGGAACATTCAGGACACCTGTAAATGTCCCAACATCCAAATTATAGGGGTACCAGAAGGGGAAGGGGAAGAGCAACAAGTGGAAGGCTTATTTGAACAAATAATAAAGGAGAACTTCCCCAATCTGGCAAAGGAAATAGACTTCCAGGAAGTCCAGAAAGCTCAGAGAGTCCCAAAGAAGGTGGACCTAAGGAGGAACACACCAAGGCACATCATAATTACATTAGCCAAGATTAAAATGAAAGAGAGAATTCTAGAAGCAGCAAGGGATAAGGACACAGTCACCTACAAAGGAGTTCCCATTAGACTGTCAGCTGATTTCTCAAAAGAGACCTGACAGGCAAGAAGGGGCTGGAAAGTATTCCAAGTCATGAAAGTCAAGGACCTACATCCAAGATTGCTCTGTCCAGCAAAGCTGTCATTTAGAATGGAAGGGCAGATAAAGTGCTTCTCAGATAA
>PVKU01017238.1:0-12073 GCA_004027475.1 Anoura caudifer | reverse complement strand
GCGGAAACGGGGGTCACCGCTGCAGGCCACGCGCGTGGCTGACGACGCGCAGGCGTCCCTCGAAGGTGGGCTGTCATAACTTGCCGATGAAGAATGGAAACCCTATTATAGCTAATGAGCCTTATCAGGGGATCAAACGGAATTATACAAGCCACTCGATTAATCCATAAAAGGGAAAAGTGGGAAAATAAAGAACAGATGGCACCAATAGGAAGCGGATAACGAGATGATAGACTCGCACGGGGCCACAGCATAATCACATTAAACGCAGATCGTCCAGGCGCCCCGGTGAAAAGGCAGAGGCTGCCGCCGCGGGGGGGAGGCGACACCCAGCCCCTCCACGGCTTGCAAAACCCCCTTCGCAGACCAAGGCTCCGGGAGGTTAAAGGTAAAGGGGAGAGACTTCCAGTGACCCTGCCTGGCAGAGGCCTCTCGCTGGAACGGTGTGCGCCCGGCCTCACGGCCTCCCCCACCACACCCCAGGTGTGTTTCCGCTCCTTTCTCCTTGTCCCCAGCAATTCCTCTGCGGCTGGTGGCCTCCTGATTGGTCAGCGGGGATGCAAAGTCCTGCCAGTTTACCCTCACAGCTCTCCGGCCGGCAAACCGGGTCTTCACTTTGAGACGGTGGCCGGGGCTCCGGGCTGGGTCAGGCCTCACAGACCCTGCCCCGGTGGGGCTGCCGTCCAAGCCCCGGGGTACCCACCCATCTGACTCTGTGGCCTGAGCTGGCAGCCACGGCTCCTGGTGTTCCTTCACAGGCAGGCCTGCGGTCCTGGGTGCAGGCCGTCGGGCCCCTGGGAGGGGCAGGACCGATCCTCAGCCCCCGATAACCCTGAGACCGGCCCCTGCCCATCAGTATCGGTGAGAGAAGAGGCTCTGAGCTGGTGGGGGTGTGCCACAAAATCCAGCCTCGGTCTCTGAGGGGTTCTCAGCCTCCCCAGAGGGAGCCCTCAGGTTACCTACACGAAGGCCCCTGGCTTGCATTCTAGAGCCCCCAGACGGGAACACAGAACTCGCTGGATGGAGCAGACCGTCTTCTGCTGCTCCCCTCGGTGAAGGCAGGGGCCTGGGGGTGGGGGTGTGTGGGGCCCAGAGGAGGGCACGGCTCTGGGCCCGTCGAAGGCTCGGGAAGGGTTGTCTCAGCTCAAGTGAGAACAAGAGGGTCCCACTCCATGTCACAGTGTCTTCTGTGGAATGACCCTCCTGGCCTGTGCTGAGTCCTCCTCTCCGGGACCCTCCTCACCGAGCACGTCAGAGGAAGGGCCGGTCTGGCTGGGGGGCCTGGTGCAGAGAGGCAGGGACCCCTCCCACTCCCTCTCGTTCAGCAAAAGCCCGATTAACCATCAAAGGGGACCGCCCTGCGAGGTCCCTACGCAGGACCGGCCTTCCCCCGCTGCTGCGGCCCTGATGGCTGGGCCAGGCCTGCAGCTTCTAGAAGGACCAAAGGGTCGCCTGCTGCCCCGGGGAAGCGGGAGCGACGGGGCTGTTTGTCTTGGCAGGAAACCAAATTAGCCGGAAACACCAGGCGTGTTTTTCATTAACCATGTGGTGCTGCTCCGAGGCCGAGGTGGGCTCGGAGCGGGGAGCCCCGTCCCTCTCCACGGGGTGGGGGGGCTTCCTCGTCTCCCCTTCTCTCTTCTGCAGAAAGTTGCTGTAAAAGCAACGAGTCCCCTGAAAGAAAGCAGCCCCCCGACACGTGGTCACAAATGCAAAAACGCCCAAAGTGGGCGGTGGCATAAAGGGTGGGCCCAGTGTCTGCTCTCTACCCGGTTCTGTGCTACTGTGGCCGTGAATTGACTCGGCTCCCAGGACCACCTCGGAGCTGGGGGGTGGGTGTTGGGTGCAGGACCCCCAGGCTCCAGGCCTCGGGGCTCTCTTTGGTGGCTGACTTTGCCGCTGACCTTGTGCCAGAGCGAAGAGCCCAAGGCACAGCCGGAGAGCAGCCTGCTCAGAAACAGCAGCACGGGAGAGCTGTAACCGTGACCTCACCCCGGGCTTGAGTTTTGCACCTCCCCACGCTCCCAGGCCTTCAACGTGGGGTAATTGCTCCAACCACCTCCCTTGGGGGTGGCGGGAACCCTTCCTACTGGGATCCGAGCCTGCCTGGCCTCGAGGAGCGCGGTCCCAGCTCCGAGGGCGTGAGCAGGCTTCAGGGAGGGGCCCTGGCCGCCCCAGGCTCACCGCAGTTTCTGTGGCTGAAATTAGAATCTGGCGTGATCGGCGGGGTGGGTGGAGTTCAAGGCCAGAGGTCGAACCCCGCTTGCCCAGTAATGAGCGCTCATGTAGAGGTCTGGGCCGCATCCACAAGGAAGCGGCGGGTGAGGCCAGGGAGGAAAGACTGGGAAGCATTCCTGCACACAGGTGACAGCCAGCTCTGCATCTCCGGACACCGGAGAGGGTGTGAGGTCACGCCGCGCGTCTGCCTTCTCCCAGGACAGGGTCAGTGGCTGGTGGAAGCCGGGCTACTTCTAAGGCCTGGGAAAGCCCCCATGCTGTAATGGGGAGCAGCCCCACACAGGTGAGCAGCCCCCTTTCTGTAATGAGATTGTGACTGAAGTGCCTCTCGAGGCAGAAACGTCACAGAACAGAGCTTGTTTTCCTGAAGGAACGGGGCCCGGGGTGTGTTTGGTGGGTGGGGAGGGGCAGCCCCGCCCTGATGCCGCGACATCTGCCCCCTGCCGGGCACCTGCAGCCTTGGTCCCAGGGGCCTCGCCAGGGGACCAGGGGGTTGGGAAAGAAGAAGACGCCGGAGCAGCTCACCCGTGGGGCGCACACGACAGGCTGCTGTGGGTGGAATCGCGTCCCCCCGAAACGCGTGCGGCGAGTGCCCGCTGTGCGTCCTCGGAGCACAGCGGCCCTGCTGGAGCACCGGCGCAGACCTGATTAGCTGAGCTAATATGAGGTCTCCCGGACAAGGGTGGGCCCAGTTCAACATGACCGCTGTCCTCCCAAAGAGGGGACACAGGCATGCACATGGGCAGAGATTGCGGGGACACTTTTAGAACGCCAAGATCGCCCCGGACCTGAGGACCTGGCAGGGCGCTGGGATGGACCGTCCTGGACCAGGTCCGTCCTGGCCTCGGGAGAGCCAGTTCTGCCCACACCGGCCCGGACTCCTGCCCCCAGGCCCGGAGACTCCAACGGCTGCTGGTGCAGCTGCCTGTGCCTGGCGCTTTGTTGGGGCGGCCTCAGGACACGCAGCCACCCCTGAAGTGCAAGGTCCGAGAGGAAACTGCTCTCCGCAATCTCCCCAGCTGACCACGAGGGCGGGGCCAGGCACGGGGCAGCTCAGGAGGTGCGGCCTGGGAACAGTGGCCAGAGTGCTGGGGGCCTCACCTGGCTGCGGTCTAGCCAGCCCACCCCCAGGGCAGCAGAGGCGGCAGCAGGACCACAGCCTGGGGGCTGGGGAGCTAACCCAGAGGAGGAGGGCTCACCAGCTGAACTGACCCGGTCAGCATCCCCACCTGCCTTCTCTGCTCTCCAGAACTGTGGCCAGACATAGGCACCGTGGGTCACCCCAAGGTCACCACGGCAGCCTGACGGGGATGCCGTGACACCCTCCCTGCCTTCCACCCTGCATCCAGACAGCCACTGCCATTGGCAGCGTGGTCCTGAGGGGGATCTCAGGACCCACTCACACCAGGACCCCACAAGAAGGTGGCCTCTTTCCGTGGAAAGGTGTGGCCTGAGGTTCCAGGGGACCATCCTCGTCCAGAGGCAGGCTCAGCCCAGACCCCAGATGAAGCAGATCACAGAGAGAGTCCATCACACCCTTCAAGACCCAGCTGTGCTGCCCCCGAGCCCGCCTCCCACCTCTGCCTGCAGGCCAACCCACGCCCCCACGCTCACCCTGTCCTCCAAGCCCTCACCTCTGCCACGACCCACCTGCACCCTGCTCGGGCCCTCCACCTGCCCTGAGCACCCCCTCTCGGCCCCTCCCGGCACCCCTCCTCCCTCACCCCATCCTCTGCCGGCTGCGGAGTCGGCTCTACAGTCCGGTCTCCATTCTGCCTCTGGGCTCGAGCTCCTCAGAGGCAACAGAAATGTCCAAAGTCTTCGCACTGGCCACAGCGACCTGGGGCCTCCTGGGCTATGAACTCATTCGGAGGCAGGACGCCACTAGCGCCCCCAAGCAACCCGCTTTTGGATGATGCCGGTGATGGCCAGGGGCCTCTTGGGTGACGAGTGGCCCGTTCTAAGGGTAAGAAGGCCCTTCTGCATCACGGGAACTCTGTGTGTCCCTCCGTTATGTGCGTCACTGAGCGCCCGACTCACATATAAGACAGCAGCCCCCGCCCCCACCCGCTCCCTGTTCTGCGCACAGCGCCCCCCCGTGGTTGCGGCCTCTTCCCCAGCCAGGTCCTGCCTCCACCCCGACCCCGCTCCGCACCCTCTGACTTCCCTGTGGGCCCGCGGCCCTTCCAGGGACGACCTGAGGTCGCAGGGACACAGGGAGCTGCAGCTGTCACCCCCTCTTCACGCCTGCTGGGACCGCGAGCGTCTTCCTGGCAGCACCTTCCCGTCGTGGGTTGGGACGGAGCCTGAATCGCCGAAGACGTGGGGGCCTTTCTCCCAGGGCCGATCTTGCTCCGACCCTTGCTTCCACAGCCCGTGTGGGCTTGGAGTTTTACAGCTCAAATGCAACATTTCACAAGGAAAATAGAGGGCCTCGGCTCTTCTATTCCAAAAACCTAGTATGACCCCCAAAAGGATGGTCATCCCACAGGACGTCCATCCTTAAATAAAGGAACTGCGTGGGCGCCCAAGGGAAGGACAGGGGGGGTTCAAAGCCGATGGGCCCCGCTCCCTGCTTCAGACCTCTCTCCGCGCAGCCCCCGCCCTCTGAGCGGCAGGTGACCAGCGGGCTCACCCGCACCCGGATGGAGAGCGCAGGCGCACTGGGTGGTGGGCGGGCCCGGGGGCGGGGCCAAGGGGCTGTGCCGAGTGGGCGGAGACCCGCACAATGCCCAGCAGCTTCAGGGATGCGTTGCTTTCAGGGTTTTTCTTCTTTAATTTTTGAGTTATCTTTTTCAGTTTTCATTATGATAGCACATACGTAACAAAATTGACTCTCCAAACCACTTTTAAGGGCTCAGCCCCGTGGCGTGAAGCATTCCCAGTGTGGTGTGGCCTTCACCACCCACCATCACCTCCAGAACCATCCTGTTTTCCGAAACTGAGACTCTGCCGCCGTGAGACGCTCGCTCCCCACGTCCCCTCCCGGGGCCTGCGCCACCACTGCGCTTCCCGTCTCTGCGGACCTGACTCCTCGGGGGACCTCACACGAGGCGATTATCGAGCGTCACTCAGCACCGGGTCCTCCAGGTTCATCCGCGGGTGGCGCGCCCGGCAGCCGCCGTGCGCAGGCCGATCCTGGTGCGTCTGCCGGGCGCTCTCCCCAGGCACCTGTCCATGGACCCTGGGGCGCACCCCCCCCATTTGGCTGTTGTCAAAAGTATTGTTATAAAGGTGAGTGTGCAAACGATCTGCTCGAGGCCCTGATTTCTGTTCGGGTCTACACGCAGAAGCAGAACTGCTAGGCCCTGTGGCAAATCTATTTTTACTTTTTTGAGGAAGCTCTGTCCTGGTTCACACAGCAGCCGCTCCATTTTATCATTACCTTAATTCCTTTTTTTTTTTTTTTAAGATTTCATTTTTGGAGACTGGAAGGGAAGGAGAAATAGAGGGAAAGAAACATCAGTGTGTGGTTGCCTCGCGCGCACCCCCTATTGGGGGCCTGGCCCGCAACCAAGGCATGTGACCTGACTGGGAATCGAACACACGACCCTTTAGTTCGCTGTCTGGCCCTCAGTCCACCGAGCCTCGCCAGCCAGGGCAGCCTTAACCCTTGGTTTAGACCTCAGTCATGCCATACTGATGTCAGACTCTCATTATGAAGCCGGTCATCCGTGACCGTTACACCTTTTTTAGAGCAGTTTTAGGCTGGCGACAACGTTGACAGGACAGTGCAGGGATATCTCGTCTCATACACCCCCTGCCCTCACCTATGCCCGCCTGCCATCATCACTCACCAAGACGGTGTGCTGGTTCCCCAGGGCCAACCTGCATGGAATCGATCAATTAATGAATCGATCACCCATGACTTGTTTCAAATGTGAGAGAAACAGTGCTACACCGTGAGCTAATGAAAATGAGGGCCATCGGTAGGGCGAGAGAGGAAAGGAAGCCGAAAACTGAAGAAGCCGGGGAAGCACAGCCAGGCCGTGTCTGCCCCCACCCCAGGCCGCGCCCTGGGCCAGCGTGGCGGTCCCAACAGCTGCGGCGGCCACACGCTGCTGCGCTCTCAGTCCGTGCCATCCCAGCTAATCCAGGACCAGCAGGCCCTCCGAGGGGCACAGGGCGGGGTTTGGAGGAGGAATGGCAGAGCAATTTAGTTAAACAGCAAATACTAGGGGCTGGTGACGAGGTTGTCAAGTCAACCGGCGCTTCCAAAAAGCGCCAGCCGGGGCTCAGCGGGCTGAGTGAGCCTCCGCGGAAACAGGCCACGGACCCGCACGACCTGGAGTCTCGCTGGAAGGAGATGCCAGCTCCCATGTCTGTGGCTCTAAAACCTCTGTATTCACAAAACATTAGGTGCGGGACACTGGGACCTTGAACGTGAACAATGTGTCGCAAACTGTCCCCAAGTCAGTGTCCCGCTGTGCCCCTGCATGCCAACAACCCAAGGAGCCCGTTAACTGGCGTACAAGGTTGCTTGTCCTGAAGCCAGTTGCTAGCTCCCCTAAGAGATGCCTAAAACCTCCGAATCTTTGCTTCCTGTCTCTTTCTCTCCCGAGCCTTCTGGAATCCGAGTCACCTAATGAATTAGTTGTGACTTTGTATGGCCCCCACACAAAGCGTTTCACATGAGCGAGCACCAGGTGACGTCTCCTGTAATTGGAATTTCCATCTGTTGCACCACAGCTCAGCGTTGCCGGTGCCCGTGCTGCTCCATTCTTGGAGGAGGAAGGTACTCGTATCGAAAGATTCTGGCACCGCTGAAACTGATGAAAACTTAACGAATAAAATCCTCAAGACCATCTGCACAGAGAGGTACGCTGCTAACGTGTGTTGGAATCGTAAAGACTTTTAAATCTAGAGTAATGAAGTCCATAAGAAAGCAAAGCTACATACTCGGTGTTTTCCGTAGCCCTCAAATTAATGACTTGTAACTCTCTTCCAATGACGTATAGAACACACACACTGGAGCTTTAAGTTGATACAATGTATCGGCGCACCGCTTCCTGGGGTGCTACGTTGAAACAGCACCGGAGCCACGGCCACTGCCGGTTTGAATTGGTCCTCTCCGCATAGCAGCGGTTGCGGTTGCGGCTGCGGTGACACCTGTGACCAGCTTCGGGGCCGTGCTCACCCCTGAAACACCGACGCACGCACCATTTGATTGCTGGGTGGCGTTGGTACCCGTCCAGGTGTGATCCGGGACGAGAGCCTGAGAAGGGGGCGTCACCAAGCACAGCAAAGCAGGCGGTCACCGAGTGCCACACGGAGGGTACCGATTTCGAGGGCTGGTTTTCACGTGAGAGGCTGGAACCTCCGAGAGGCAGAGGTGACCCTGAGTCCCAGCTCCCCCTCCTTGGCGTTGGCCGCTGCCTCTGCGCCTTGGGGGGGTGGGGGGGACACTTCCGATGGCTTGGCGTGCACACACCAACACACACGCTCGTCCATCCCGGCCTCCTTGAGTCTTTTCTCAACCTCGCAGCCTGAACGACCCTTTGAAAGCTTAAGTCAGAGCGCATTGCTTCTCTGTTCAAAACTGTCTCACCTGAGAGTGCACAGCAAAGTCCTTCATGAGCTGCCCGGTCCTCCATGTGCCGGACCCTGGGGCCTCTGTGACTCTGCCCTCTGCCTCCATCTCTTTGCTGTGGCCATGCTGGCCTGCTTGCTGCTCCTCAGCACACCTGTCTTTCTGGAGGGGTCCTCGATCAGGTATCCATACGGCTTGGTCTCTCATTTCCTTCAAGTCTTTGTTCAAGGTGTGCATGAGTCTCCTGACAAACCTGTGTAAACGTTGCCCTGGTAACCTGATTAAATCTGCAACTTAGGTATCATGTTTGCTGTTACCCAGCCGTGAATCCGAACTCCAAGGGGAAACCACTTGTGAAAATTCATGTGTACGCATACACGCGTGTACGAGGGGGCCAAGCAAACCTCCTTCTGGAGGGCGAGCCCCTTGTAGGAGAGGCTTCCCCCACTGGGTGAGTGTTCTAGGAACCCATTGTATCAGCGCGCCAACTGGTGGTGTTGTGAGAGGCTGAGTTCAGCTTCAGGGAATTTTTTTGGAAGACGGTTTCACCGCCTTTGCCCACTTCGTGGTGGGTGACTTACCGGTCCACCTGCCCACACTGCGCTGTGTTCAGCAGTTTTTTGACCAAAAACAGCATGACCTCCATGCCCCACCCTCCCTGTTCACCCGGTCTCACCCTGAGCAACATTTTTTTTTGTCTCCCCAGATGAAAAAAGTCCTCAAAGGGAAGCGTTTCTCCGCTGTGGAAGAGGTGAAGCGGAGAACGGCAGAAGCAGTGGGAGGCATCGACATCGGCGAGTTCAAACCTGTGCAGCAGTGGGCACAAGTCTCGACAGGTGCGCTGCATCAGGTGGCGAGTGCTCCGAAGGGGCCTGAAGTCCGAACGTGGGAGAATACACACGGTGCTTATCAATAAATTCCGGATCCGGGGGGCCCCCTCACACACACTTACACACGTACACACCTGCGCACACAGACATACACACTTACAGGCAGCCAGCACCTCAGACGGAGGTGCTCAGCCATGGAGGGCTGGCATAAACGCCTGCGGAAAGAAATCAGGTGCCAGGAAAAGCCAGACCACGTTGCAGGAAAACCGTGTCTTTCCACCTCCATTTAACACCACCTCAGGGGGCTTGCCCCATGTCGGTAAGTGGTCTTCACGGTAAAATGCCGCGTTTGTGGCCTGCTGTCACGTGACTTCACCCTTCCCCTGCTCTGGAGAATTTGGACTGCTTCTCGCTTCCAGGCACGCTGCAAACAGCGCCCACCCCGTCCACTTCCCGCGCGCTGAGTGAGGGTCCGTTTATACGGCGTGCCGCGCTTGGTGCTGGGGATGCCCGAGAAGCCAGGGCCCGGCCCTTCCAGGAGCCCCGGGCGGACAGAAGAAGACAGAGGACAGTGCGACTTCGCACGTTGTGCCGGGAACGGCCGCCAGCGTGCACCAGAGACGCTGTTCACGGACCCGCTACCCCCATGGGCGCTGGGCTCCCGTCAGGCGGTTCCAGCTCTTCCCTTTACTCTCCGGCGGGACCTTCTCTCCCTCCACCTTCCGGCCCCCCAGCCTTCGTTCCGCCAGCTCCGGCGTGCGGCTAAACCCACCCAGTGGCGGCTTCAATGCAGGTAGCGTTCTCTCCCTTTCTCACAGTTATATTTGTGTATTCTCCCTTACACGTTAGCTCACGCCCAGGTGCTGCTGTAATAAAAACCTAAGGGTGCTGCTGATTTGCTGGTAAATTGCTTGGCCTGTTCTGGTTGGCATCCGACGGGGGAGGAGAGGAGAGGGTCAGCCTGACATCCGCTGCCCACTGGCCGCTGATACAAAAGGGAAGGAGGAGCAGGAGGAGGTAAACTGGAGCCGGTGGCGTCGAGGCTGCTGCGTGGGACTGTGGCATTTTGCGGGGCACGTCCCTCCCATCTTGGCGGGTGCTCCCCAAGATGGTGGGGAAGGCGGGCAGCAGCAGCCTGGAAACCGCACCGACAGGCGGGGCTGTCC
Organism: Anoura caudifer; assembly: GCA_004027475.1. Taxonomy (NCBI): domain Eukaryota; kingdom Metazoa; phylum Chordata; class Mammalia; order Chiroptera; family Phyllostomidae; genus Anoura; species Anoura caudifer. The sequence goes on along the minus strand of PVKU01017238.1, from coordinate 2,312 downwards.
CCACGCGCACACGAGAGCCGTTGCCTGGCAACGCTCGGTGGCTGAAGCGGCCCAGGCTGTCACAGCAGACGTCGGCCCACGGCAGGAACCCCACCCAGGGCTGTCCCGGGGCACAGGCCCCAGGTGCCCACACCCCTGGTTGTAATAACACTGGCAGGGTTTCCTGAAAGTAAGTCACGGCTCAACAGCAATAACGTACCCGGTAAGAGAACACAGCAGCAACAGCTTAGCTTGCACATTGGATGTTCGAGACAAATATTCCTGGAAACCCCAAAGGCCAAGCAACACGCGAGCAGAAGACTCACGCCAGGCACACAGCCGCCCCTGGAGCGCAGGAGTGTGGGGGTGTTCTGGCCGGCGGAACAGTGACTCGCGGGTGACGGTGAGCCACCCGTCATCACTCTCCGAGGTTTCCACCGAAAACCGGTTTTCGATTCAACAAGTCCTCACCTACTTTGTGCCAGTAACCAAGGGCCCTCACCCGGGGACCTCAGGATCGACTTAGGACGAACTTTTCACCCTGAGGCCAAGCAGAAGGACGCGCCCCCCCCCCCGCCCACGACAGCCGCCGGGCTCCGGACCATGACCGTGGGGTCCCCCCGCTGCAGGTGAGACCGGGCGGCACGGACGAGCCGGCACCCCCGCCACACGTGCCTCCTTCCGGGCAATTCCACACGGAGCTGTCCCTGCCTCCGTGCATCTGGGTCCGGGGGGAACGCAAAGCGTGTGGGTGGTTTTTAAAGCTGAGGAAGGGGCTCCCGTTCATGGGCCCTCCAACCTGCCCCTGAGAACAATGCCTTGAGTTTCTGAATGTGTGAGAATCCCCCCCAAAGCAAGGCCTGGTGAGAGGGACTTTTCCTTTTCTATTGTTGGAAGAACAGAACGTGTTTCTTTTTATCCTAACAGAAGAGCTAACGTAATTGCATAATGAGAAGCAGAGGTAGGGTCTCTGCTGTTCGGGACATTTCAAAGGGACACGGCCCCCTCCTGGGTCTGAGGGCACCTGCCCCCCTGCGGACGGGGAGCTGGCTCTCCGAGGTCCCGGACCCACGTGCCCTTCCCCCGGGGCGCTGTGCGGTCTGTCCCAGCGGGAGAGGGCACCGGGGTCCCCGCGGGTCCTTCTGTCAGGGCGAGGGCTGCGAGGAAAGCTGGCCTGGAACAGCCTCAGTTGTACCCCGTGAAGAAGAACTTGGCCAGTTCGGTCCCCCTTTCCATTTTCACGGCTCCGTAAATTAACTCCAGTCTTCTCTGGAGGTGAAGGAAATGTCTCTGATAAAAAGCCATTGATGTTTTCACATTTTTCATCGTCTCCTTAAAAAACGGCAACATTTTATGAAGCCTAATTTAATGGAACGTCATGTTCCTCGTTTCGCAGTGCAGATCTGGGGAGAGGACAGCTGGGCTTTTTTTGATAATAAGAAGCAGAGTTTTAAACTTTGAAAAAAAATAAGGAAGAAGCACAATGCTGTGGTATTCGGTGTGGGGGTGTATAGATGAAATTATTTTTGAAAAAGCAAAATGAAACGATCAGGGTTTCTCACACGTGAGGAATGTATCGGTTCGCCTCAGAAGAAAACAGCATGCGTGGACTTGTGACTTCTCAGAAATGCCCCGCTGTCCCCCACACCAGGAGTCCAGCGCGGGCTCCGGTCCCAGACCCGTGCGGGCAGCGGCTGTCCGTCAGCGGCCTTTGCGGACCCTTCCCCTTTGTTCCGGCCGGCCGGAGTAAGGCCGCCCCTTGCAGCAGAGCTGGCTGCTTGGCCTGTCCCGCAGGTTTACCTCCCGAGGCGGCGCGCCTCGGGGCTCTGGCTGCACCTGAGGCTCTCTCGCCAGGTGCCCCACCTGCCTGAAGCCCCAGGGCTGTGCTCCGTGCCCCAGCAAGTGGCCTGCTCCTTCCAGGCTGCGAGCGCCAGGGAGGGGCCGGCACCCCGGGGAAAGGGCCGTCCAGCGGCCGGGTGCTTCTCCAGATTCACGCCTGTGTTGGTCTGACAGCTTCCTCCTCCCCCACCCCCTGCTCCCGCCACCCCCCACCCCTGACTAGCCCAGCCGTGATGGGAGAGCTGCTGTCTCGTTTGGATCTGCCCCGTGTGGGGGGTGTCCCAGCGGAGTTTCCATGGACGGACGTGCGGGGAGCAGGAAAGTCGCCGCTCCGCACCCCCATGCTTTCCAGGCTTGCTCCGTGGACGGCGGCGCTGGGGACCGTTCCCCACCCCAAGCATTTCTCCCTCTGCATTTCTGTGGCCGTCCTCTCCCCCCAGTGTCCCCCCCTCCCGGAACGACTCCTTTGTCCACCGACCTAGAAACCCAGAGTC
>PVKU01017237.1:0-12087 GCA_004027475.1 Anoura caudifer | reverse complement strand
ATCAGCTGAAAAATAGTAAAGATATTACATATCCCCTGAAACTGATATCTTACTATAATGCAGTTTCAATCTAAAGCCCCACAATAATTTAATACTTGTAGATAAAGTTATTCTAAAATATGTATGAAAAAGCAAGGAAATCAGAATAAATAAAGCAAATTTGATAAAGAAGAATAAAGTTGAGAGATCACTCTAACCAAATCTAAGACCTTTATATAGCTACATTAATCAAGACTAATGGGTATTGTGGAGGAATGGACAAAGACTGATAGACCAGTATAGAGAATTCAGAAGCAGACCCACACCAAGTTACTTTTGACAAAGGTGCAAAGTAACTGAATGGAAGATGGATGGTCTCTCCAAACAATGGTGCTGGAGGAAGTGAATGTCAATTCTCCCCCAGCAGCCCCCCACCTCCCAAAAAAAGAAAAAGGAAAGAAAGAGGCTACTCTGCCTATGGAGTAGCCTTCTCTCTGTTTCACTCCTTCACCAATAAACTCTTTCACTTTAAACTCGGAAGGCAGGAAGGAAGGAAGGAAGAAAGGGGAGAGAAAGGAAAAAAGAAAGGGAGAGAAGAAAGAAGAAAAACAGAAAGAAAAAGAAATGAGACAAAATCTCACACTTTAAAAGTTCACTCAGATTAGATCAACTTTTAAATGTAAAATATAAAACTTTTAGAAGAAAATTAGGAAGAAATCTTTGGCACCTATGGCCTGGTGGAGACTTTTCAGACATGACACTAAAAGCATAAACCATAAAAAGAAAAATATCAACAAATGGGGCTTTATCAAAATTACTAACTTTCTGCAAAAATCCTGTTGAGAGAATGAAAAGATAACTTACAAAAAAAATTATTTGCACTCCCCAAATATTACAAGTGGCTGTACAATATCTAGACTATATAAAGGAGTTTCATAACTCCACACTAAGAAAATCTAATTTCAAAAGAGGCATAAGACATGAAGAGACAGCTCAGTAAAGAGGATATCTAGATGGCAGATAAGCACGTTGAATGATGTTGGATATCAGTAACTATTAGAGAAATGCAAAATAAGAACTTGATGATGCAACACTATAAAAACAGCTAAAACACAAAATCCTGGCAATGTAAAATGTTGGTGAGAACCTCACACACTGAAGGTGGGAACATGGAGCAGTATGGCCCCTCTGGAAAAGACTTTGGCAGTTTCTTAAAAAACTAAACATGCATTTACTACATGATCTAGCAATCACTTTTCTGTATGTTTATGTCAGAGAAATGAAAACATGTTTACCCAGTAACCTTACACAAATGTTTATAGAAACTTTATTTGTAATAGCCCCAAATAAGAAATGACCAAAGTGCCCTTCAATAGGTGAACAGACAAGTATGGTACATCTGTGCTGTGGAATACTATTCAGCAATGAAAAAGATCCCAGTGTTGATACATGCAGCGACTTGGATTGCTCTCAAGGATATTGTGCCAAATGAGAAATGCCAACTTCAGAAAGTCTGATGTTGTGTGATTCTGTTTACCTAACATTGTCAAATTCACAAAATTACAGAGATGGAGAGCAGATGTTGTCAGATGATAGGCTGATGGTGTCTGGAAGGAGGTGGTGGTAGCTATGAAGAGTAACAAGAGGGAGATCTCTGTGGTAATGGAATAGTTCTGTGCTTGATTTCAGTGGTGGTTACACAAATCTAAAATGCAATAAAACATAGGGAAAGAACTATATACGCACAATGCGCCATTATCAGTTTTCTGGTTTTGACACTGTACTATAGTCTCAAAATATAACCATTTGGGAAAATAGGTGAAAGGGTACACAGGATCTCCCTGTACTGTCTTTGTATTTTTAAAATTTGTAATTAGTTCAAATAAAAAGTTTTTAAAAATTAGCTTTCCAGCTAAAATCCAGAACACTCAAAATGCCAAATATTAGCAAGGGCATGGTATGACTGGAACTCAGTCATCTGTGGTGGAATGCAAAATGGTGCGGTCACTTTGGAAGACACTCTGGTGGTTTCTCACAAAGCTACATCAACTCTTGCCATGTGTTTCATCAGGCATAGTCCCAGGGCTTTACTCAAATGAGTTAAAAAATTTGTCCACGCAAAAACCTGCACTCAAATGTGCCGCAACCTGCATGGGAGGAGGTCCCTGAGAGGGGGTGACGGAAGATTAAAAAGACACAGACACAGATGGTTTAAGGAAAAGTGGGGGCCCAGTGGGGCATCGTCCTCTGGTAGAGAGACAATGACCCTGAACATGGTCTCCATGTTTATTTTGTAATGGTTCCATAAAGCTCAAGGATGTTTTGCAGACTCAGGGAACAACTGCAGGCATAATTGCTCCGTTCCCAGGCTATCTAAATGATAAATATTTCTTCTGCAAAAGTTACAGCCACATTCAGCTAAAGCTTGTGGTTAACTTTCTCCTTCTTAACCCCTGCAGTCCATCTGTATGACGCCAGCCTTCCCTGTCCTCCACACAAATGTTTAGCAGCTTTATTTACAATTGCCCAAACTTGGAAGTACCCTAAATGTCATTTGATTGGTGAATGGATAAACAAGCTGTGGTACATTCACACAGTTATTATTTAGTGATAAAAATAAAGAAGCTATTAAGCTATGAAAAAACATGGAGAAATCTTAAATAGATATAGCTAGGTGAGAGAATTATCTTAGGCTGAAAAAGCTACTTACTATTTGAACCCAATTATATGACATTTTAGAAAAGGCAAACCTATGAAAATGGTAGAAATATCATTGGTCTCCAGAGTCCAGGGAGAAGAGGACAGGAATGAACAGGGAGAGCACTGGGGCCTTTCAGGTTGGTGGAACTAGTCTGTTTCATACGGCAACAGTGGATACATGACATCATGCATTTGCCAAAAGCCACTGAACTTTATAATATAAAGAGTGAACCTTAATGTAAACTATGGGCATCAATTAATAATAATGTATCAGTATTGGTCCATCATTTGTAATAACTGTACCACACTAATGCAAGATATTAATACTAGGAGATATCTTAAGTGGAACAGGGGGAAGATGGGGGTTAGGGGACTCTTGTACTTTCTGTACATTTTTACTGTCAACTTAAAGTTTTTCTAAAAAGTAAAGTCTATTTAAAAATGCCTTTTTTGAATATGGTAAAATATAGATTAACTGTTTTTGTTTTTTATTCCATATCCGTCTGGATATTCTCTATTGTGCATATTCTCTATTGTGCATCTATTTATTTTATAATTAAAAGTGAAGCTATGTAAAAGAAAAATCTGGGCCTATTGCATCTTGAATTTTCTAAACGCTTTGCTTTAATACTATAAACCATAGGTACAGAGAATTGCTATTTACTAGTCATTCTTATAAGGTGGTTGAAAGATAAAGTGAGGCACACTAAAATTTTCAAGAGTTTACGTTAGCAAACACTGATGTAAATCTGGCAGCATCAGATTGCAAGTGGTTGAGAATGCTTTGCCAACGGGAGCTAGGGGAAAGGCTTTTGTAGAAAACAGAAGGAAGCAAAGCAAGGAAACGATTTGATCGGCTATGACATAAGTGGCTGCCTTACTTGGGAAAGCTTAGTTGGCTGTTTGTGATTGATTGTTCTTAAATTTCATCTTTTGGGATGCAAGTGCACTTACATAATTGTTTCTGACTTAGGTTTGGGTTTGCTAATGTAGGCTACCAAGGCATAAGAACCTCCTCCGTTTAATTACTTTAATAATTACCTCCTTTTGGTAAGATACCAATGGGAAAAGGGAGCCAAATATATGGGGACAGAAGATGATTTGACTTTGGGTGGTAGGCACACAACGCAATATACAAATCATGTATCATAGAAATGTACACTTGAAACCTATATAATTTTATTATCCAGTTCACCCCAATATATTTAATTTAAAAAGATACCAGTGGCTTAGCTAGTAAATGATGAGTCAAGATGAAGCCTAAATCTAATTCATTTCAGAGACACTTTCATGTCAGTCTACCACATTGTCATGAATGGTTTGGGGGAGGTTCATTTTAGAAATAAATATCAAGTAATAGTTTCACAGATAAATGAGCAATTTATCTGTCACTGTGTCTCAAACATTCTCTTCTCCTGTTTAATATCATAATCCCCCAGCCCTTTACCCAGTTTTTCCACTCAGAGTCACATCTCCAAATACAAGATGTTTCCAAGAATAAGTCAGACTATTCTCCTGGTAATGAAAGAGGAATCCACGTTTATGTAAATAAAATCTTCAGTGTCTAATCTCATTCCTTATTAAGTGTGGAATGGGTGATGCTGATATGCAAATTCTGTAACAGATGTGGATCCTCCTCTTTTCTGTGCTCCACTCCACCTCATCTCCCCACCACCTGTCTCACCTGTTATCAGAGGCCAAACCCGAGGCTTTCAGATTCATTCTGCTGAAGATCCACATATTTCACTGACTCGGGGGCTCAAGAACCAAAACCAAATTCTGAACTGGTTGCCCATACAGACCTCCAACAAATCTTACTCTATAGGCGTCCAGATGAGGATTGGGCTATAGCAACTGGATGGCTTACAGATGCTCTGAGTGAGGCCACACCCTAATGAACCTGGATATTTTTTATTAATTACAGAGGATGAAAGGTTTACATATGTCCCCCAGCCCTTATGAAGAAATGGCCCAGACACCAAAAACTTTACCTAAGACTCATCTGATGGTTTATTGCATTCAGAAAAGTCACAATCACTGTTTGAAGAACCCCAAGCATACGTTCCCACAGAACTTTTGAAAGTTTCCATAGCAAAGAAAGGATCTTATGGGGCCTATTGCAGAGGCATTGCTTACTGATAGTAAAAAGATAGTGGGAAATGGAGTGAAAACAAATACAGGAAGGGGCAACGAACAGGAACACCCAACTAGATGCTAGAGTATGGAGAGGTCGAGAAGGCGTCACCACTCCTAGCATCACTAAGGGGTGGGAAAGTGCTGAAGAACCGTTGTCTTCACAGAGGCGAACAGTTGGAGACTTGCCAGGTTTGTAAAGCTATTAAAGCAGAAATCTCTTCATTGATCTTCTCTCTAAGAAAGCCCATTACCTGTAGAAAGACACACATCGTTTCTAAAGAGCTTAAGATGAATATCTGAGCACTTACCTTGAGATTCATTCCCATTCTCCCTTACTCCTTTGACTTTGGAAAAGTCTCTTAATATTCGTCTGACCTCTAGTAAATACCACCTTTCCAACATGAGCTACTATGCTCTACCATCAGAGTGAGCACAAATAAGTAGACCATGGTTTACCTTCTCTTAGCACCCCTCACACCACTTTTCAGATCGGAGGAGCAAAAACAAACATTGGCATTCTTACAATGAATCTACATGGGCCCCCAAACAGCCAAGCTCTGAAAGAGCTTTTGACCGGACTGATGGCCTGCCTCAGAAAATATAAGCCAAGAATTGCCCAAATCTTGAAACTAACTTTCCTAGGTCACAGGACCCAGTATTCTAATGTGAAATAGTTGCCTTGGAAATCACTGGAGATAATTTCCAAGACTGGAGGTCTAGGTGCACATGTATGGGAAGGGATGGTGAACTTTGAAGCTCTGGGATACTAAAAAGGGGCTATGTCTGATTCTGTCCGAGCAAAGGTAAGTCAAGAGTCATGACTTTCCCCATCTTTCAGCTTAAAGGAATCACATGTTCTTTCCCCCACTGTGTTTCCTTCCTTTGATAACTCCTTACAAGTAGTGTTCCTCTGACCACACCAAACCCAACTGAAGTGCCTCACAGTGGACCTCGGCGGTCAGCAGCATTGCCTTTGCGCACGCCCTTGATGATGAAGATGGTCCCGACGATGATGCCCACCAGACCCACAACCAGGCCCAAGCCACACACCACATTCTCTGTTGTCTCTGGGAGGGGAGTTCGGGCTTCAAATTCTGGGGAAATATAAAACAGAGTAATGAATGTGGTACTAAGTCAAAAATAATTATTGATCAATTAAAGAAGAGGAAAATAGAATAATGTATTAAGGGAATTACAACTTAGAAAGCAAGGAAAGCTGGATAATGGGAAAAACAAGAATGAGAATTGTAGTAGCTATTATGAAAGAGGACTCTGTGCTGTGTCCCGAAGGACCACACACATGCACCACAGAAGGAAACCATAAAATAAGGAAATTGAAGGATTCATACCCCAGTGCTTGAGAAGAGGCTCATCCAAACCCCAGTGCTCCACCTTGCAGTCATAGACATCTTCAGTTGAGGGCAGGAAGGGGAGATAGTAAAACTTGCGGAAAAGTTGGTCCTCCCTGGGCAAGAAGACTGTCTCTGACACTCCAGTTGTGACAGGTTTTCCATTTCGAAGCCATGTGACATTGATCAGTGGCGGGGAGAACTTGTCAATGAAACAGATGAGGATGTTTGGCTCTCCCAGTTCCACAGGGTTGTTTGGGAGCACAGTCACCTCTGGAGGTACTGGGGGACATGGGACAGAAATTAGCTTTCTATGCTTAGGCTGGCCCTCCCTCTCTCCAACTAAAGCTGAAACAGAAGTTGATGTTGTGCCTTGATAATCTATGCCACAGTCTCAGGTCCCTATCTCTGATACCCTCACTCATAAACTGTAACCAATGTTGAGGTATAAGATATCCAAGGACCTTATTCCTGGCTCCCCCAGCATAGATTGAAGGCAATAACTTTGTGAATGACTATGGATGGCAGAGAAAAGATGTGAGAACATCAAGAAATGAAAAAAACCCATGAAGTTTTGGGGCCTACAACATGAAAATCTAGGGCTTGCTTACGGCCAGGTTAGGCCCCAGGAAGGGGAAGTTATTCTCAGTAATGTAACAGAAAGAGCTGAAGCACCTATTTTAAAGCTATGATTCCCACATGTAGAAGTTCAGCAGGGAGAGGTACCATTAGTGTCCGGGGTGTAGTTGGAGCGCTTCATTATGATGTCCAGGTTGGCTTTGTCCACAGCTATATTGGCCAATGCACCCTGAGCTTCAAAGCTGGCAAAACGACCAAATTCTTTAAGTCGCCAGACTGTCTCTGTCTTTTCCATATCCACGTGGAAAATCTCATCACCATCAAAGTCAAACATAAACTCGCCTGATGGGTGTGGGGTCATATAGAACTCAGCCTGGATGATCACATGATCCTCTGAAAAGGTAAAACAGGGAGTTAGGGCTGGAACAAGCAGAGAGGAATGAAGAGACAGGATGATGACACAAGTTGTGGGCGGGGGTTGAAACAGGTAGGCTCAGTTTTGAACAAGGAGCAGTGGTGGGGAGTAGGGATGAGTGGGAAGATGAGGAGGAGGTACAGCATGTTTGTGCTGAAAGAGATGGGAGGGGAGAAAGCAGGGGCAGTGTTAGAGACAGTGAACAGAAGGAAATGGGAGCTGAAAACCCAGAGTCTCCGGAAGCTGCGTTTTGTCTCCATGTTACTAGCTGAGGAGTGATGCCCACTTTAGAAATTCAGCAGCAGCTCCTAAAAGATTGAGTTCTGAACTCTGAAATCAAATTGAATTTTGAATTCTTATTCAGCTACTTACTTACCTAGTGAATTGAGCAGATTACTTCACTTACTTATATGTAGTTTTTTATTATTTTCTTCTGTGGATTTGCTTTTTTCATGGATTTGTTTTTAAGATTAAATCAGACAAGGTAAGTAATTTCTTAGTATATCATGAGGCCTATAACAAGCCCTTTGGGGTCAGAAATTTCTTTCTTTCATTCTTTCTTTCTTATGTCTTTATTATTTTTATGTTTTACAGTTGTTTCAATTATTTCCCCTCTTGTCCCCCCTCTTCCTAGCCCTCCCCCCACTTCCATAGTCAATCCCCACTGCACTGTCCATGTCCCTGTGTCATCCTTCATATATGTTCCTTGACTAACCCCTTCACCTGCTTTCAAACAGTCCCTCCACCGCTCCCCCCTTACCACTGTCAGTCTATTCCATGTTTCCATGCCTCTGGTTCTATTTTGCTCATTAGTTTATTTTGTTCATTAGATTCCTCTTATAAGTGAGATCATATGGTTAAGTGAAATAAGCCAGTTGGTGAAACTGCTTTGTATTTAAGAAGTAGACCCATGGAAAATATGACTGGAGTCTGAGGTACCCAGGAAATTAAGACTGAGACGTTATAGTGCTGTGGTAACACACTTTCCTGGATCTACACCCACAGTGCAGACACCTCTTGGTGATGAGCCCTTATATCTGAAAGCTCCTTACACTGAGGCTGTCATTATGGGGTCTATTCTATTATGGTTGATACTGAGAATAATCTATACCAAGGTAACAATCAATCTGAAATAAGAAAATTGCAATTGAAGAGCATGCAGCCTCCGTGGTACGTGTAGAGGAGAGGGGGATTTTAAAGTCTGACTGATGTTGATAAAGCCAGTTATTTGTTTAGCATTTGCAGCTATGTGTGCGCACACAAGAACATACGCACAAATATCAACCCAAGGGAAAAACCTCTCTCCTTCCAGGTGTGCATCCCCACGTATGACCCTTTCTGAAAAATGCAAAACCTGCTATTGCCACATGAATCTTGGAGTTGTGTTATTATTGTATTTATTTCTGGTCTACCTGCCACCCTCTGTGGTGGTCATCTTGGGTGAGAGCTATTTTTCCATAATACATCTTCCCCACAGCACAATGTTTGCCCAACAGATGGCAGAAAACGTCAAACTCTTCACTTCCTTACTCATGTTTCTACTCTCTTGGAAAAATCACTAAGTAACAGTGACTAAAGATCGTTGTAAGATCCAATATGCAAGGCCTATCACTGTCCCAAGGGGCAGTAAATTAAATGCAAGTCCTATCAGCATACCTGTCCTTCTCCGTCCTTTGGGTAGGTTGTTATTTTTTGGTGACTTTCCTTTCTAGTGATCTTTAAAACAAATGTCATTGTTTAAAATATTCTGATAAGATTCACATGCCAAAGAATAGCTACCATGAATTCAGCTAAGAAGGTCTCATATTTTTCTCATTTAATCCTCACAAAATTTTATGAGGTTTTTAATTTTACTAATTTTCTAGAAAAATAAATTAAAGCCCAGAGAGGCAGCTTGTTAATGCCTGTCAGAAAATATTTCTCCCTTAAGTTTAGCTTACCTCAAAGTCAATGGCATTGGCCAATATACAACTCAGTTTTGTTCCTCTAAAGTAAATTTAACTTACTTCAAATTGTGGTAGAAAGAGAACTCATCAATCTACTATTTATTATACTTTTAGATTTAGACCCACTGAATACCAATCAAACCGTTCCTTCACTCCAGACACTGTCCTGCAAACATCCACTGCTCATTCCTCCAATGTTCTCAGAGCTTATTGTCTCTACTTATGATTCTCTCAGCACTTACCTTTGATAGCCCACGATTCCTGAAGGCTCACCAGGACAACTGTGATGAAAAGTCCTAACATTGGAAGTCCAGTTATGGCCATTTTCTTCCTGAGTGCTTTAGTGGGGATCTGTAGAGCTCCAGTGGGGCAGAATAGACAAGAATAAAAGAAAAGAGAATGTAGGGTGTGATAGTCTCTGACCGACTAAAATTCAAATCAGTTGAGCTACAGCCAATCAGCAAAGTGTTTTGAGATGACATATTTGTTGCTAAGGAAAAGATTCTTGTCAAGGGCCTAAGAAAGGAGACAGATAAAAATGTAAAGTTCTTAATCAAACAAGCACATAACAAACAAAAACCAAAAAAAATCAAGTTTTTGAGAATGTTAGGCAATCACTCACACTCCTCCATCTCAATCCAAGTTCTAGAAAGGCATATACCTGAAGCACATTAGTGAGAATATAATCAGTGGAACAACCTGAAGTGAGAGTTGATCACAGATCATGCCTCTGTGCTGTGACAGCTGGAGGGTTTCTTTCAAGGGACAACAAGTCTTTTTAAAAAAAGATAAATTACCAGGCTATGGAAAATATCTGAATCTTGACAATATTGGGTGACGGAGCTTCACTTAAGGAGCTTCTCATTGCTTTAGGCTTTTCCTCCAGTGTCCTAGGCTCCAAGATACCGTTTCTGCCCAGGAGTTCAGGACCCCAGGCACTGTACTACAGTTAGGCAGCATCGAAGGGAAACTCCGAGGGTCAACACTCCCCAAATGGAGGAGGATGGAAAGCTACCCCTTGGGAAATGGGTAGTGGGTGCTGGAGACAGTGAACTGTTAAGGGGCTACCTTTTACTAATGCCTACCATCTTAAATATGATCAGAGATTGGAGTAGACTTTTGGGGACACACCTCATTTGAGGGCTTAAGCAGATGAACAGGCTGAAGTAAATTGGGCAGAGCTATTTTACTGGGAATGCTAGAGACTGACCTGCAGGAGTATTTTACCATTACTTCACCATGTCATAATATTATGGAAGTTCTGACACAAAGAATTAATTTTGATGTTTACTATTGAGAGTACTGAAAATTAAAATACTCTAACCCTCTTATTTTTTATAACATAGTGTAATATAAAGGAAAATTAAACCACATATGGGAAGGCCTTGAATTCAAATACTTTCCATGAAGACAGACCTGACAATGAGGCAGCCCACCGGATGGTGAGTTCCCAGTTTAACGTCCGTCATGACACAGACTCTGAGGGTGGATTTCCAAACTGCTGGGCTGAGGCCTTATCCTGCTCTGCAGCTGCCTCACAAATCGTGAGGGCAAACTCCCTGTTTGTTACTGGTTATCTGATCACATCAGGGCTTTGAACACCCTCTGACACTGACTCCTAGGTCACTTGGAGGAGGCTCACAGCACAGTTCTGTTCTGTAATTGCTCAAGGATGCATTTCCTGGAGGAAGGGGCATGGGCTGGAGGAGAGCCCTACAGTGTCAGTCTCTGCCTATGACTTAGGCTCTGTCACCTCCTCGTTCAGAGAAAAACCATGTACACTTTTTCTATGCCTGCCCTGTGTTGCCATAATGCCTCATTCTTACAAGGAGCTCAAAAATGTATGGCAATCAGAGGTATTTTTCAGAAAAATAGTTTACATGTTGTAATAGCACCTTCAACCCAAGGTGTTACTTGGCAACTTATGACAGTGTTCAGTCCTAAAACATTGATTGGTTTTCCTCATGAGATTACTAAATTGGGAGATTTAAAAAAAATTTAGTTCCCTTTCTGCGTGATAGTAAAGAAGTTCCTATCTGAACAGTACCCATGGTTCCCTGTTCTCTCCTGTGTGTTCGAGGAAGTTTCTGAGGGTTCCTGAATGAGATATTCATGGTGATGCAGATGGAGAAGAGCCACTGTAAGGTCAAAGTGCAGTCAGGAAGTAGGAATCCCCATAGACACTCTCACAGGGCTCTTTATTGCATTCTTCCCTGTTATAGGACATTGTACCTTAACACTGTTAGAATGCTGGAGGAGCACAGGTCAGCACAGACCGTACTTTAAGAGCTCAGAGACCAGTAGAGGCCACTGCTGATGTCACAGCTCCTCTAGAGCCCCATGGAAAGGGATGCTCCCAGAACCCAAGGCGATTGGCCAAGTCTCCTGTCTGGGAGGCCTTTGTGTCCTCCGTAAGAGATGGTTTCAGCCTACCTGCCCCTCCCAAATCTCACAGTACTGCTTCGCTGGCAGAATGTTGGCCACATTTAGAAGCCTAGGGGAAGGAGAGTCTGAGAAATGTAATATTCTTAAATCTATTCCCAAAAATACAGACAAGACCGCAAAAGTAAATGAAAAATTTTTAAAAAGACTAAATGCAAATACTATATCTGATAGGGGACTCCAGACTTGGAAATTTAAAAAAAAATTTAATATATTTTATTAATTATGCTATTACAGTTGTCCCATTTTTCCTCATCATTCCCCTCCACCCTGCACACCCCCTCCCACCCACACTCCCCCCTTTTAGTTCATGTCCATGTGTCATAAGTTCTTTAGCTTCTACATTTCCCACACTATTCTTGCCCTCCCCCTGTCTATTTTCTACCTACTGCCCATGCTACTTATTCTCTGTACCTTTTCCCCCTCTCTCCTCCTCCCACACCCCTGTTGCTAACTCTCCATGTGATCTCCGTTTCTGTGTTTCTGCTCCTGTTCTAGGCATTTGCTTAGCTTGCTTTTGTTTTAGGTGTGGTTGTTAATA
>PVKU01017236.1:0-12087 GCA_004027475.1 Anoura caudifer | reverse complement strand
CCGCCTGCTGTCCCCGGCCTGCTGTCCCCCGCCTGCTGTCCGTGACTCCCGCTGCCCCTTTTCCTGCTCTGCCCTCTCTCCAGCTCCGTGCACTCAGCATCAGCTGCCAGAACATGGGTGCCAGCCCGCTGCCCACAGGCTGGTACATACGAGGGATGGAAGGGTCAAGGAGCGACGGACAAGCAGCAGAAGCTGCAGAAAGAGCCAGGGCAGCCCTGGCTGGTGTAGCTCAGTGGGCTGGGGGCGGGCTTCTCACGGTTCGATTCCCGATTGGGGCACACGCCTGGGTTGCAGGCCAGGTCCCCAGTGGGGGCCGCATGAGAGGCAGCCACACATTGATGTTTCTCTGCCTCTCAGACCCCCTCCCTTCCCTTCTCTCTAAAAAAATTAATAAAATCTTTTAAAAAATAGGGCAGGTTAAGGTCACTGTGTGGAATGGGGAGAGAGAGTCAAAGAGGAGAAGATGCATCTGCTCCCGATGTGCCCTCTGTTACTAGTTTTTTTTAATTCTCACCCAATGACATTTTTTCATTGCAAGAAACATGAATGCAAGAGACACACTGGTTGCTTGCCTCTGGTGCACACCCCGGAATAGGGGTCAGGTGCACCCAGATCAGGGATCACATACATCCAGACTGGGGAGCAGACCTGCACCCTAGGTGTGTGCCCTGACCGGAAATCGAACCCGAGCCCTTTTGGTTACGGTGCTACGCTCCAGCCAACCCAGCAGCACCAGCCCAGGGCTATTTTTCACCTTTTGAGGCGCCTGCCCGCTGTTTCCCACGCTGGCTGCACAGCATACGGTCCCCCTCCCCACGCGTGGGCATTCCCTGCTCTTGACACTTCCGCCAGCACTGCGGTTGGCTTTCTGATAACAGCCGTTCTGACAGGCGTGAAGTGATACGTGATTGTGGTCTTGGTTTGCCTTTTTCTGATGATTAGTGATGTTTAGCATCTTTTCTTATGTTTGTTTGCCATCTGAACAGGGTGGGGCAAAATCAGGTTTGGTAGTGAGTGTAGCAAACACAGAGTTTATTCTCGTGTTGCTATTTATCAATTACCGTATTTTCCAGTGAGGCAAAAATAAGTTTATCATTGTCAGTATGCTGACAACTATAAAGACGTTTTGTTCTTGTGTTATTGTTTTTAATTAATGCATTATTTCCTGTTCCAGTGACTGCGACCCTGCTTTTGCCCCGCCCTGTATGTCCTCCTTGGGGAGGTGTCTGCTCTGACCCTCCGCCTACTTTTAATTGGTCTGTGTTCTGATGTTGAGGTTTTTAGTATTAAATCCTTACCAGGTGCATCATTTAGTAAGCTGTCTTTCCATTCTGGTTTTGGTTTTCTTCGCTGCGCCGCTTAGTTTGAAGATGCTTTTGTTATCATTGCCTAGAGATATGTATCCAAAAAGAATGTATTGCAAAGATCCATATCAAAGAGTTTACTGTCTGTGTTTTATTCTAGGAGTTCTGTGGTTTTCAGGTTTTACCTTTAAGTCGTTAATCCATGTCGGATTTGTTTTTGTGTGCAGCATAAAAATATTGGCCAGTTTTATTTATTGTGCTTGTGCCTGTCCGGTTTCCCCGCATCATTTATTGAGGAGGCTGTCCGTTGTCCACTGTGCGTTCTTGCCGCCTTTGCTGTGGCTAAAGCAGCCGCATCCGTGCGGGCTTGTTTCCGGGTTCTCCGTTCCGTCCATCAGGTGTGCGTCTGTATTCGTTTTAGAAACGGCCGCTGAAGGCCCCTCTCCCACACCCTGTGCTCTAAGACCCTGACTTGGGAGTTACTGGCAGAAGCGCAGTCGGCACACCCCACGTGGGGGGGGGGATAGACATGTATCGAATCACCGCTGTCACCAAACCCGTGCCTCTGATGTGCTTGCAGATGCTGTGAGAAAACCATGGAGCTTATGAGGAGCTCTCAGGAAGCCCTGTTAACCATCGTGGAGGTAAAGTGTATCACAGGGAGCCCTTGCTCCTCCCCCTGGCACGTGGTTTCCTGCCAGCCTGTCACTGGTGCGAGGGTCGGCGCTTCGTCTTGGTGGGTGCGGCTGTCGGGCGCAGCGGGGGCGGGGTGGGGCTCATCGGCAGGGCTCAGCGCGCCTGCAGTTCCCTCAGGTTTCAGAGGTGCCGCGGAAGCACCCTCTGGTCTTCAACACGTGAGTCAGCACTTCCTCATCTTGGATGTCTTGTTGGGTACTCACGGTTTTCGGAACAGAGGCCGTTGTGGGGTTAGCAGAAAGCGAGGTGTCCCCTTTTCCTCTGCCGGGTCCAGGAGCCGTGAGCCAGACGCTGGGGACCAGAGTCAGCACTGTGGGTGGACGGGTGTGGCTGGGGAGCGAGGGCCAGGCTGGCTTGCTGCTGGGGCTCCTCGGGGCCTCTCTGGGGCCCGGCCATGGGACAGCCACCGAGCGGTGTCGTGGGCCAGCAGAGCCCCACGGCCTCACGCCAAACAGGGCAGAAAGGGGAGAAAGCCACGCACATCTCCCTGCTTGTGACCTTGGCTCTGCCCAGCAAGAACCGTGACCTGCGGCTGTCACTGACCCCTGCGGCACAGGGTACGTGCGGCAGCGGTGAGGAGTCTTCCTCCTCTTCCTCCTCTTCCTCCTCGGGAAAACGTGGGAGGCGGAGCAGAGGCGTGCCTCACTTTCACTCGTCAGCCTCTTGTTCCTTTACCCTGGTGCCGCTGGACCTGGCTGGGCCCCGTGTGTCACCTGCGCTGCCTTTAAAACCTGCTGACCGAGTTCAGACCAAACGTCTAGGGCTGGGCGGGGACGGTCACGGTTTTCCGAAGCGCCCTCGGTTCACCGGCAGGACCCGTCAGGCCCCTGGCCAGATGGCAGGCGCTGTGCCGAGTGGGATGGCCAGCCTGTTCCCGTGGCCCTGGGTCGGCCCCTGTGAGCCATAGGCGTCCCGCTAGGTCCTCGGAGTGCTGGTGGGGACGGCTGTTCACTGCGAAGTGGGTGTGGAAGCGAATCCCAGTCGTACGCTGACAGTGACACACGCGGCTGTGCTCTGCCCGAGGCCGAAGGGAGTGTGTGCCCTTCCTTTCTCCACTTCACATGTGTCCCTGCACATCATGTGTCACGGTTTGCCTTTGGCTCCGCGGTCAGAGCAAACGGTAACCCGGATGCCTGCGTGATGCAGGAATTGAATCCTAACATTACCTGGCCTTTTTGTGTTTAAGACAGAAAGTCCGCACTTCCACACTCGTATAAGATCCATGGAATTCTAGCATGTTCCCCAGGGCGTGCTCTGCTCGGAGTCGGGCAGACGGGTCTGCTGTGCCTGGTTGGTCTGGGCTGCGTGCTGAGCGAGCGCCTGCAGGGAGAGGGGAGTGGGGAGGGGCCGCTTCTTCAAGGCCCCGACTTTCATCAGTACGATGCCAGACTGCTCGGGAGCCTCATTCTTTAGACGGCGGTAGGGCACCGAGTGAGGGCAGGGGCAGCGGCCCATGGCCCAGGGGTCCTCCGCGGCTGTGAGGGCTTCAGGTTTGACCCCGAGAGACGGACACGGCTGGAGGGTGTTCAGGCCGAGAAGCGACGGCGTCCGTGTCCACCTGTCACACCGTGTGACTCGTGTGCAGTCCACACTGCGGGACCCGCTCTTCCCGCCGTGAAGCGGCTCCAATTTCCCGACGTCCTTTGAGGGGCTGCCCCGGTCCTCAGAGCACTTTGCCGGTTGAGGGCTGCGCGTGGGCAGCCGCGGGAGGGTGCTTCTCGGAGGCAGCTCGGGTCCCGGTCCTCCGGGCTGCCGTTCCTGGCGCCGTTCCTGGCCCCGCTCCGGCCCGCTTGGCTTTCCCTCTCTTCGGTTTCCCTGAGCCGCCGTCGCCGTCTCTGGTGTAATGTCAGTGAAACGGCTCCTCACTGCCCTAATCCTTCTTTAAAAGCACTTTGGCTCCGCACGTTTGCCTTCCCTCTCTGCGAATGTGCCCCTCCTGGCCTTCGTGATGGTTGGTTGGTTGGTTTGTAACAGACGATTCTGTCCTCCAAGACTTCAGTCAGGGTTACTAAGGAAACCCTTCCCTCTAACGCCCCGGGGAGCTTTGTTCCCTGGAGGAGAATTGGCAGCGCGTGGGGACGTTTCTGATCATCGTCACGGGCCGGGGGGCGATGAGGATACTCTGGACCTTCAGCTCGTTGCGGCCGGGGAGGCCGTCAAGCACCCCGTACTCAGCACAGCCCTAAAGTGATGAAGGACCCAGCCCCCGAGTGTCCGCAGTGCCGAGACCAGGAGACCCTGCTCTCGCTTAATCAGGCTACCGTCCTGTGGTTTCGGTCAGCCACTTCCGTCCTGGTAGTGACTAGATTATATTTTTTGAATTACCTCCTTTTTGATTCCAGAAATTGCAAATATGATTCTTAATGCAAGCTCTTGGGTTTGAAATAATTTAATCATGTTGTTTCTCTACTTCAACCCCAAAAGACGATATAGTGTCTTCATAATCGAGGCCTTCATTCCTTTTCATTCATTGATCAATAAAACAACAACTCCCTTTTGGGGTGAAACCGGTTTTATCTCTGAAATCGAAAGCCATGTCAGTGCTCAGCTGGAGGGGACCCCAAACTTCTGGGCAAACTGCTTGTGTTCACAGTCAGTGCCTCCACGGTGTAATGGCCGGGAGGACGCGCGGAACAGCGTGAACAGATGAGCAGATTCTGCCGCTGCTGCTTCTGCACGTTAAACTTGTAACGTTACACACACTGCAGTCCCAGCCTGCCGACCTGCCGAGACACGCGGTATGGGCATCAGTAAAAACGTGCTCTCGCTGCACAGCGCTGGGTAACCCTGCACCTCGCTTGTCCCTGGGATGGGGTCCTCACTCACTGGTACGGCCTGTATGGTGAGCACTTGCTAAGGCTTCTAAAACTTTTGTGTTTGCTTGTAAACACCGGAGGCAGTTAGCTTCTCTGAATTGCCGAGGTCAGAAGTCCCTCATGACGTCACTTAACAAATCTCTGACCTAAAGCCACCTGCTCAGGCCGTGCCAGTTACTTTGGTATTCAGATTCCACTCCGTGTGGATCTTTTTTTTTTTAGAGATTTTATTTATTATTTTTAGGGAGGGAGAAAGAGAGGGAGAGAAACATCAGTGTGCGGCTGCCTCTTGCACGCCCCCTACTGGGAACCTGGCCCGCAACCCAGGCAGGTGCCCTGACTGGGAATCGAACCAACAACCCTTTGGTTCACAGGTCAGCACTCAGTCCACTGAGCCGCACCAGCCAGGACTCCATGTGTATCTTAAGATGCCAACCACAGGACTAGACCTTGGGGTTTGAGGAGTTTTCAGTAAATTATACCTTTTTTCCTCCATTCAGAATTAGAACTAATTGAGAGGAAAAGAAAGATCTTTAGGAAAAGGATAGAGATCAAAATGTTTCATTACTGATAAAACTTTTGGAGAACATGGCCTAGGAGTGAGGTCCAGGTAGGCTTGCTAGTGCTGTCAAACTCGTAGCCCAACCTGTCCCCCCCGCGAGTGAGAACTGGGCCTGCAAATAAGTGCCCGTACCCAGAGCCAGCAGAGAGAAGAAAGAAAGTGACTAATGCGTATTTCCTTTCGATAGTTTCACCTCCGAGAAAGCGTGGGCCGAGGGATGTCACTGCCCCCAACCGTGGCAAAAGAATGAATTGAGAATGGGGTAGGGAGCCAGAGCACGGTGCCGGTGTAATTCCTTCCATAAGGAGACGAGCCTGTGCAATAGGTTTCCCCTTCCCCAGTCAGCTACCGTATTACTGGCCTCAGCTGTTTTTATAATACCGGTCCTGCCGTTTCCAAGTACATCATCAAAACTCACGCTGCTCTTCTCTCACGTGTGCTCTGTCTAGGTCCTTCTGTATGACCCTCTCTTTGACTGGACCATGAACCCTCTGAAAGCTTTGTACTTGCAGCAGAGGCTGGAGGATGAAGCTGAGCTCCACGTCACTCAGAATGCGGATGACCAGGAATGCAAGCGGAATTCCAGGTAGCGGTATTTTAGGAAGGACTTCCTGCCCTTGTTCAGATTTTTTCCATTCCCAAGGCCTTGGAACTGTCCCACCTCATTAATCCCTTTGTGTTTTGTCATTAGTGAAACGGACCAGAGTTTCAACAAAGTAGCCGAACGTGTCTTGATGAGACTACAAGAGAAACTCAAAGGAGTGGAGGAAGGAACTGTGCTCAGTGTGGGTGGGCAAGTGAATTTGCTCCTGCAACAGGCCATGGACCCCAAAAACCTCAGCCAGCTGTTCCCAGGCTGGAAAGCTTGGGTGTGATACCCAAGGGAAGCGCATGGATCGCCCTTGAATTCACCTTCAGAAATTTATATGGTGGCCTTTGTTTTTAGCCCACCCACACACTTTGAATGTATGGTGTTAATATTTAACTAAGTGAACCAGTGTTTTTAAAAATGTTTAGTACTCGCTTCAGTCACCTAAAGAAACTTTGAAAGTCTCAAGAAACATCTCTTCTTGCACACTTCAGAAATAGTTGTCATTCATAACCCACCCCTGAGCTAAACATCTATTTTTTTCTCCCCGAGTACCTGCTGGATCATGTTCAGTAGAATCTCTGGCTCGCACTTCAGCTGAGAACGGAGCAGCAGGTGTGCACGGCATCGCTGACAGCTGGTCCTGAGATGCCTGAGGACAAATGCACCGCCGGTTTAGAGGTGGCTTTTGACTGAAATTTGTTCCCCAGATTTTGTATATGAATGAAATTTATTGATATTAAATATAAAAGGGAGAAAAACCCCTTCAAAATAGTAACCATCTATATTAGTGTAAAACTACCTTAAAGATAAAAAGCAATGTTAAAAACAACTTCACATTTAAGAAATGTGCTTGGATTTTCAGTAGCAAGATCACCCAGTGTTTCAGAATAAAAAAGTGGTTACATTATGGAGAACAAATTTCAAAGACTCAGTTAATATCATTGCTGTTTTTTAAAAATGTATGTTGGACCTACTCGTTCTATTCCTTTTATCTTTTAAACCCTCTTGTGTTTTTATTACTTATCTTTCTGTGATGTAACCTGTCTTTCAGTTCATGAATTATCTTGTCAGCTGTTAGTATAAATCTCCTTGTAAGATTATTCCGTGGGATTTTTCTTTCCAAAATTTCTTTTAATTTCTAGCTCAGTATTCTTAGGCCTGCCTACTGTTTCATGATGTCTAATTTTTTCTAACTTTTCAGTTCCTTTCATGTCACTAATCACTTTAAACATCCCTATTTTGTAGTCTCTCTAATAGCTAAGAGCTCTTAAATAAAATTCCCATCGTTTGTCTGTGTTAATTCCCATATTCAGTAGACTTTATCCAGATATGTTTTAATTCTGAAAGGTGAGCTTATTTTCAGCAGGCTTTCTCTGTAGGAATCTTGAGTGACCTTTATTAAGAACAATTCCTTCCAGATAAGTTTCGTGTCTCCTTTTGTCATATTCACAGGGCTGTTACTTACGGAGGATCATTAGTATTTTAATTTCTTGGCTTCTGAATTACCAAGAAGGCCCCCAGGCCAAGACAGACACTTTTCCTCATCATCTTCCTGTGCTGGTGCATGTTTTCTTGACTCCCCTTTCACTGAGGGCTTGTCCTCTTAGTATCCCAACTTTATGGTGAGCTTCAGGGGAAGGTCATTCAATTCCTACCCACTGCCTTTTGCAAGCTCAAGGTTTTGTCCGTCCCCTCGTAGGTGTTAACACTGAAACCCACGGGTTAATGATGGGATTGGAAGATTGTACCAGGCCAGCCAGAATGTCAGCTCACGTTTACCTCTTACTTTCCAGTTCCCTCCATTTTCAGCCCTCAGGGTTTCCCCTTTCTTCTAAATTCTCTGTATTGAAGATAGCATTTTACATATTAACCAGTATTTCTGTGTTTTGTTGGATAGGAAGAGTTTAGGTATCGAGTTTGCTGTATAGCTAGACAGGGAACACTTTTCTGTCCCCATACCGTCATCAGATAAACCGGTGAAACTACTGACTTGTCTGTTGGTGAGGATAGTTCCTCCTCCACCCTTAGGAAAATGTTCGTGTCTGCTGCAGAGACTGAGAAATGGGTTATTGAGAGACTTCCAGTCAAGATGGAGGCATACGTAGGCATGGCTCACCTTGCACAACCAACCACAGCAAAAATTACAACTAAACTACAAAACAGCTATTGCCCAGGATCATCAGAAAATGTCTGACCACCAAGGAATTGAAGTCACATTCATCCAGATGGGTAAGAGGGGTGGAGACGTGGAAAGGTGCAGAGAGACTGAATGGGTGGTCCCTCAGTCCCAGACTCACGTGCAGCGGCTGAATATTGGGAGGGATGCATCAGGAATGAGGGATCCCAGCTCTGCACCAGACCGCCCAGCTCAGCGTTCCAGTGCCAGGAAGATGAGTCCACATAACTTCTGGCTGTAAAACCAGTGGGGGTTGGGGTGACGGAAGAAACTGCAGGATTCTCAGGTAACTCTTTTTTAAGGGGCTACAGTGGCCTTAGGACTAATGTAGACCCACACCCTCTGAGCTCCAGTGCTGGGGAAGCATCTGGAAGGGCAGAGACTGTACCGGGAGAAACTGTAGTGTCTGGCATCAGGGCAAGTGTCAGGGGACGGTTTCCTTGCAGCCAAAAAAAGGCCAGGCAGCAGCATTGTCCCCCCTTCCGAGCCCTCCCGCGCACGGAGCCACGGAGCAGCAGCAGCGTGCCTGGGACGCCACCGGCCTGCTTCACAGAGGTGGTCCCGCCCTGGCAATTGCCTAAGGCCACACTCCAGCTTACAGGTGCGTTCTTCTGCCGTAGGCCCATGCTACCTGTAATACATAGAAACGGGCTGCCAAATTGAGGAGACAGATATGGCCCAAATGAAAGGACAACAAAACCTGAGACAAAGAACTGAACGATTTGGAGATAAGCAACCTATCAGATGCTGAGTTCAAAACACTGGGTATCAGCATGCTCAAAGAACTCATTGGGTGCTGGAACAGAGTAGAAAAGACCCCAGCAGAAATGAAGGTTGAATTAAGTGAAATAGAAATCTACAGGGAACCAACAGTGGAGTGGATAAAGGCAAGAATCAAAGCAGCAATTTTGGAAGAAAAAATCAATGAGAACAGCAAGAAGAAAAAAGAATTCAAAAGAACACGGGTAGAGTAAGGACCCTCTGGGACATCTCCAAACATACCAACATGGAATCATAGGGTGCCAGGGGTAAAGGAGGAAGAGCAAGAAATTACTTGAAAACTTACTTGAAAAAATAAAGAAAACTTCCCTAATTTGGTGAAGGAAACAGACATACAAGTCTGGGAAGAAAAGAGAGTCCCAAACATGTTGAACCCAAAGAGGACCACACCAAGACACATCATAATTAAAATGCCCAAGGTTAAAGAGAGAATCTTAAAAGGAGCAAGAGAAAAGGAGACAGTTACCTACAAAGGAGTTCCCACTATACTGTCATCTGATTTCTCAAAAGAAACTTCGTGAGCTAGAAGGCACTGGCAAGAAGTACTTAAAGTGATGAAAAGCAAGGACCTACAACCTAGATTACTCTATGCAACAAAGCTGTCATTTAGAATTGAAGGGCAGATAAAGTGGTTCCCCGACAAGGTAAAGCTAAAGAAGTTCATCCTCACCAAGCCCTTATTATATGAAACGCTAAAGGGAACTGTATAAGAAAAAGAATATCAAAACTGAACATTAAAATGGCAACAGATTTACAATAATCAACAACTGACTAAAAAACAAACTAAGCAAACAACCAGAAGGAGAACAGAGTCATAGGTAAGGAGATCCCATGGAGGGTTACCAGCTGGAAGGGGGACGGATGGGGTAAAAGGTTCAGGGATTAAGAAATACAAACTGGTAGGTCTGAAATACACGGGGGGATGTTAAGAACAGTATAGGAAATGGAGAAGCCAAAGAACTCAGATGCATGACCTATGGACATGAACTAAGGGGGTGGGGTTGCTGGAGGGAAAGGGGGAACAACTGTAATATATTTTTTAAAAGAAATGGTGGTTAAACTTCCCTCTCCATTTGTTTAGGCAGCCAGTTTACGTAAACAGTTTATTTTTGATGGGTTAGCATTTGTGCCTCTTGTCAATGGCAAGCCCTTGCTCAAATCTGAGCTCGCCACCTTCATCTCCCTTCTAAGATAACCTCTCAAATGTTGGGGACCGTAAATCTCTTGGATGGCTTTCTGGAGAACTGTTCTTGACATTATTTTGCATTTCAAATTATAAACTTGGTGTATCTTTCTATAGGCTGTGTTTATTGGTAATAAAGCTACCGATGTATATGTAAACTATTAGTAAATCAAGGGAATGTAATAAACTTAGAATGTTTTTATTTAAGAAAGCCTTGAAATCTTCATAGATGAATAAAAAATGATCGATTAGATGATACTGTAAGTAAATATGTTTGTAACTAATTCTCACTAGTTGATATATCCAAAGAGCTTTCAATAACATGAACCCACTCTTCAGCGTTGAATGGTGTGCAATAAAGTTCCTACCTTATTCAAATATTTTTAAAATATATATTATTGATTATGCTATTACAGTTGTCCCATTTCTCCTCCACCCTGCACACCCCCTCCCACCCACATTGCCCCCCTTTAGTTCATGTCCATGTGTCCTAAGTTCTTTAGCTTCTACATTTCCCACACTATTCTTGCCCTCCCCTATTTTCTACCTACCATCTATGCTACTTGTTCTCTGTGCCTTTTCTCCCTCTCTCCTCCTTCCTCTCCCCTCTTGCTAACACTCCATGTGATCTCCATTTCTGTGTTTCTGTTCCTGTTCTACTTGTTTGCTTAGTTTGCTTTTGTTTTAGGTGTGGTTGTTAATACCTGTGAGTTTATTGTCTTTTTACTGTTCATATTTTTTATCTTCTTTTTCTTAGATAAGTCCCTTTAACATTTCATAACCAGAATAGAAAGTACCTGACCAAGAGTTGTGTGTTATTGGAACACAGGTGAAGTGAAATAAGGAAAAATAAAATACATTAAAGAGAATAAGGAAAAGCAGTCAAACAATGCAATTTAACAAAATGAGGGAAACTAACATAAAGAAGGGAAATTTTAAAAATAGTAATGAAATAAAAGATAATACACATAAACAATAAAATGGCAGCTCTGTGGGATAGCAAAGTGACATTTGTCCAGTTTCTCAGTTTTGGGGGTTTGTCTTGTGCTCCCCCTTTCGATCTGTCTCTGGACTCTTCATAACTCCATGTCTTGCTGTCTCACTTGGGGAGAGAAAAAAAAAAGGATCCAAAAAGAAAGAAAGAAGAAAAAAAAGTAATAAGCCTCCTGACTCCAAACCCGTTGAGAAGTTCCGCTGGTCTTCCTGGGTGCCACTGAAGAGGGGGCTGGGCCTGGCTTTTCTCCCTTCCTGTGGTTTTGAAGGGACAGGGGCCAGGTCTGGGTCACAGTATTCGTAGTTTCCAGGCCTCCAGCCAGGTCCTTCGTGAGCTTCCAGGCTCGAATCAGTCACTTAGTCTCTGGGCTCACAGCCTGAGTCATTCTCAGACCTGGAGCCAAGACAAGCCGGGCGCGGGGTTCCGCTCAGCCCCTCACCCTGGGCGTGCAGTTCTGAGCAGGCAGGGTGCACGGTGCCCCTCAACCCCTCGCTCTGGGCGCGTGCAGCTGAAACCGGAAAAGACACCAGCGTTCGGGCTGCCTGTCACTGCCAAACCCAATAAGCAGTGACAGTGATTGGCTCTTTATAGGCACTTTATTCAGATGGCCCGTGATCTGAGAAGATGGTGGGCTCATACCCTAACAGACCATCTTCCCTTCTCTTTCCAGGACAGACTTTTTATACCAGGGAATAAACAAGGTGCGGTGAGGGCTTTGAGATTCGGGGGGGATTAGGTGACAGAAGCTGCAGCATTCCTGCCCTGGGCAGCCAGCTGTTCCCAGGGGCGGTGGTCATCTGTCTCCCGGGAACACGAAGGCTGGTGTGCCTCCGGTTGTCATCTCTAGCCAGCGCCCCCGGAGGTCAGCTGTTTCCCCAGGGGCCAGGACGGGCCTTATCTATATAGTTTCCGAAACAAAAGCTTTAACATACACATTACTTGCTAGACTTACAACTTTTTACCTTAAACTAAAACTTTCCAACT